>NW_012193101.1:431589-528240 GCF_000504015.1 Erythranthe guttata
TCTGGGCTCGCCCCCAATTAAGAATATCAATCATTTAACTAAATTATAAACACGTATATATACACACACAAACACATGCATATATATAGATACATACCCGAATAGTGAAGAGAGGGGGCTAGTCGATGTTGTCTAGATGCTTCTGAATCCTGGGTAATCTTAAGCGCTAACAACCAGCAGCTGCTGGTCTGAATTCAAGATACGTGTTGTCGTTGTCGTTTAAGGAGGAAACTGATTCTTGGGCGCAACACAATATTAATATTAATTTTAATATTAATGGCGGAAGATGAAATAATATTTATGATGATGAGGAATAGAAGGGGTTCTTCATTGCCATTTCATTCAGTGCTACCAAGAAAATAAAACACACAGTGGAGGGGTATCACCACTAGTGGGTGGAAAAAGAAGCAGACAACACCTCTTAATAACCCCCACCCAAAACAGCCCCAGCACCAATAAAACCTATCTTCGAAAACGACCCCTCTCTCTCTCTCTCTCTCTCTCTCTCTCTCTCTCTCTCTCTCTCTCTCTCTCTCTCTCTCTCTCTCTCTCTCTCTCTCTCTCTCTCTCTCTCTCTCTCTCTCTCTCGGTGGTGCTGGGGAATTAAAGGAAGGCCCGGAAGTGGGTGCAGTGCAATTAAGCTGAGAGCTGCCTGCACACAAAATTATTATTATTATTCACCATCAAAATCATCATTGCCTCCCTGCACATATACATACATACAAATCTGCATATATATATATATATGTATATATATGAGGCAATTATATATATATAAAAGATACTATTCAATTTGTTTATCTCTCTCCAAAAAAACACACAAAATTAAATGAGGAAGAAAAGAAAGAAGAGGGGGGAAAAAGCATAATCAGAGGACTATAAATTACACAGACCTACCCTCCCCCTGCTAATTAATTGCACCCACCACCCCCACTTGTGTATATATATATATCTACCTGTATCTATATATCTTGCTTCTTCCACCACACACTCCTTCTCCACATTAATTCTCCTAGCTACAAAACCCTAATATACTTCTATTAATTCTTGTTATTGCAACTTAATTTAATTTAACCATGGTTAACATTAATTTTATGACCTGTCAATCCCACCTAACTTTATTTATCATTAAATTCTGTAATTGTAATAAATTACATGCATGCGTTGTGTATATAAATAATATTTAGTCATGAATTATTTACTTTATCTTTACCTTGAATTCACGTTAAAGTTTGTGGGGCTGATTAAATTACGTCTTGCAATCTACTGCTACTGAATTTATTTAAATAATATTTCAAATATATATAAATCAGAAAAAAATCAAGGCAAGAGATTATTTTAATGACAACTTCAGTTAAGCTTGCAAAGTGTAATCTCTTTTTGTTCTTTTGTATGGAACTTTATTGTCAAATCATACCGCAGCCACCAATTGAAATAGAGGAACAAATAAATAAATTTGTTCTGATTTATTATCATACGAATTAAAATATTAATGAAAACGATTATTGTGCTAAGAGTGGTGAGTTTATGATTTTGTTACATTGGATTTGATTTTTCGGGGGTCCGGGAAAAATAAAATAAGAAAAGAAAAAGTTTTATGACTTTTTTTGAATTAATTTGAATTTTGAATGGACTAAATAATAAAAATTGGGTGGGACTAAATAAATATTTAGATATAATATAGTGCAATATTTTTCAATTGGGAGTGGAATCACCCCTAGTCTCAAACAACATTTTTTTTACTTCATTATTCATTTTGTTAGCCTCATTTATTATTTTTCTTTGTTCTCTCTAAGTAAAATTAATTTTTTAACATAAAGAAAATAATTAATTATTGGAGAAAAAGACACAATTTTGAAAATAAAATAAAATAAAGAGTTGCGTACGTGGGAGAGTCTTCTATTCTGTTTTGTTGTGAGAAAAATTCCTTGGTCCAATCTACAATGCGATCATCTCCATGTGGGCTTCCCATCTTAGTTCACAATATTTAATGCTTCTACAAATTAATTAATTAATATAATTAGACATCAATTAATAATTAATTAAAAAAAATTGAGAATCTATTTAATTCTCGAATCTCGCCAAAAATAAATAATTAGGGAGGTGTCAGCTTCTTTAACTCTCCGAGCCTGGAAGTCTGGGAATGTTGACTCACACGGTTTAATGTGCACTACCATCACTTTTAATGTTCTATAATATAATTTCTCTTTTATTAATTTTAATTTGAATTTCCCTTTTAATAATATATTTCAGTTTCAATAACGGGCAATTCTTTTTCAAACTTAATTTACTCCAACTCAATCTAAATTTATTCAGTCACATAATTAGTAAAATCGAGTTTAAATCAAGGTTTTAATCGTCTTAGTGTTTATTTTTAAATAAAGGGGGTAAGTGATACCCCATTTTTTTAAGTGCAGAGGTAAGTGTTACATATCATATAATTCCGGGTAAACTGCATTTTACCTTTATAAATACTATTTTCTACTGTAATACGAGCCAGGATTTCATCATTGATAGGCCAAATATGCATTAAAAAATTTAAACAAAAAATAGCTTAATACAAAGGCAAATAAGAACACAATACAATGGTAATAATTATATATACATATACAGTAGTAAAGAAATTTAAAATTTAATGTGTATGACCATGCATTCATACTTGTTTTATAAAATATGTAGAGCATTGGTGAAGTGAATAAATTCTTAGTTTCACACGCAAAACTTTCATCTGCATTCTTGAGTTACAGTATCAAGCTTTCAATTCTCTTTAACTTGCACGGGAGAAGGAAAAGCAAGCCCAAAAGACACTAAAGTCGAGCAAAAATAGAAAGAGGGGACGAAAGAAAAAAACACGTAAATTCTGAACTTCAATAAACGATACGTAAGAGTCCAGAAGCACTACAATTTTGGCATTACCCAGAAGAAAATTCATCGCCCTACAAAACATTATATAGAAACAAACAAGAGCTCACTCTGAGTTCTGGTAAAATATGGAAATTGGCTGCTAGAAATTGCACCGGCAATTTACGATAACAGAAATAACTGCTCCGAACAAGAATTGTAGTCGTGCAGTGTGGTGTGGTGTGGTGCGTATCTTCGACTATTTATTGTGTATATTTTCCTCTTAACAACAAAAAAAAGGATTCACAGATTTTGGCACTGGCCCACAACCATTTGGCATTAAGACACTATCGATAAATTTTAATCAGCCAATTGTCCTATCTTCACCGTCTTCACCGTCTTCACTGTCATCACTGTTCCAATAGAGAGAGTTATTAGAGCACATCATGCACATTAGATGAGTAGCTCAATAGTTTCAGATTTAAGTAATGTACAACAACGATAAACCTAAAACGGAACAGTTTATCTTTTAGTAAACTTGCACATAATTTAGTTATATATAAAGCAATTAAAGATAACCATGCAAGATTAGTTACACGACGAACTTAAATGAACAAGGTTCCTCACCTGTGTTCTGGGAACTTTGCTATTCTTCGAGCATCCAAGCCGGTGATGTATTTTTGTGCAGCCTGAACATATTCTGTGCCTGGAAGATATGTAGGAAATTTATTGTCACAGCGGATTCGACAAATTATAATAATCGAGTGATGAGAGTACATTTCAGGACAATACGAAGCACGAAGTATATACCCTTTGACAATTGGAAGCTGTGCAGGGTACATCTTTCTGCAGCAAGCCTAACAGGTGTAGATGAATCCTTTAAGCATTCAGCAAGCGCAGGTCCAAATAATGAAATATGAATTAAGATCCCTTGTGGATTAGCCTACATTAAAAATAAAAAATAAAAAGAATTGGTTAGTTTTATTAAACAAAATTGAACAGAAATGCATAATGCGAAGGTATTTTATTGATGGTCGTGCAAAATTCGTACTTTGGAAACTGCCTTCAAAGCACTCAAGGCCCTTCTTCTGACTTCACTTGAGTCATCCTGCATTCCCAGTACCACATAGTTCAAAATTGCAACATGTGCTGAGGTGTTCGAAGGATCGTTTCGGACTTGATATAGTAAAAGTCTTCCAAAAGCTCGAGCTGATGATTCACGAACAGGGAACTGCATATAAAAACAGTATTAGAACCAAGGCACATCCAAAGGAATACATATTTCCACAAAAATAACCCCATGCAACTTCATCTCAATTTACATGTAAACGAAATAAGATTATGTGTTTTAAACCTTATTTCCACAAAAAAGTAAAACGATGCAGAACAACTTCATCTCCAAGCTTACAAGCCATCTTTGGCCCAATACAATAATTTTATTGCAAGACTCTTTTGAAATAAGGAATAGTTATGTACATTTCGAGGATAATGTTGGTAACCTAAATTTGTTCTGAAATCTCATTTGAAAATCCAAATTATGAAATAAGGCATACCTTCTCATCCTTCAAAGATTTTTTCAGAGAATCAACGATGCTTGTAAACGATGGTGCCGCACAAACTATGGCAGCATTATGTCTTAGCATGTATGATATGGCAAGAGTAGACCCATGTCTTGTGGTCCAAGTAGAAGAGGAGGTTGAATCTGCTACTTCAACTAGTACTTCAGAAACTTGAGCGCTTTCCAAGTACTGTTACATAATTGATCGTTGATCATCAACACCAAGAAAACCATTTTCCACGGACTTCAAATGATAATTAAATATTATTGTTACGACGATCAGAGTTCCTAGAATAGGTTCATTCTGGAGAATTTGAAAAATAGTAGACTTCATATGGATGTAACCATTCACTTGATTAGACTTCGTATGCAAAATAATAGAAAAAAAAATAAAGAAAATACTTGTATTATAGTAATAATAACATCTCAAAAATTACTCCATTCACCTGTAACGAAAATCCCAAGATGCTAGCTGCAGAACTTCGTATTTGATCATCTTCACTATATATCATATCCTTTAGCTGTGTGTAGACACGAGTTATAACAACACTGCTTATACTTTTTCCGGCATTTTTTATCACACCTTCCAAAGCTGTCAATATTGCCTCCTGAATCGCAACATCTGATGCCTGGTAAGCAATAATGAGCTGGGTTATTCAGAGATAAGCTCAATGTACGGGAAAAATTGTAGTAGTATCATTAGTATTATTGTTATTATTATTATTAGTATTCTTACTATTATTATTAGAACTATAAGTAATATTACTATTATTATTATTATCATTACTGTTACTATTATTATTAACTATTATTAATATTATTACTATTACTATTACTATTATTACCTGCAGACCAGATAAAAGATCACCAACTAAAGGATCAATCCTAGTACTGAGAGCACTAAGCTTCCCGAGAGCAAAGGCAGCACTTGATCGAACAGTCCTGCAGAAGAATTCCATTAGGTGATTTATTTATGCATTAAAAGTGTGCATACCGCTGCGCATGAAATTAACTTTAAAAAATGGGGTTGTCTTCCTAGTTTAAACAATTCATAAAGTGCTAACCTTGTATTATCTTGTAGGCACTTGACGAAAGTTGTTTGAAGTTGGGGAAGAAAAGGCTTCAGGGCCATCCCACCCTTCTGTATTATGATGCTCAAAGTTGACAGGATAGCACTCTTTACTTGCCAAGGAAACCGGTCACCTATGATCCGGATCAGCGGGCTAAAGAAACCAATATATATATGATTAACATCAGCCTTCAACATACATTAAATAACTCAAAGGTTCAAAAGAGGCACATTCAGTTAGGAAGATGACGATTTTGAAAAGAAAAGATGATAAAATTTGTGCAGTAATATACGCGTTATATATTGTAATAGAATATTTGTTCGTACAAAAAGAAAATCAGCAGATAATTATTAAAGTTAATTCCTTTTATAAGGCTATTTTTTTTATCTTTTTCAAAAAAAAAGGGAAGGGATTTGTAACATATATTTGAAAAATAACGCATGTTCGGTTTCCACGGAAATCCATGGTTTGATAACACAACTAATTCCAATATATACATGTATGTGTGTGTGTGTGTGTGTGTGTGTGTGTGTGTGTGTGTGTGTGTGTGTGTGTGTGTGTGTGTCAGTCTGTTAATCATAGTGATCATTTTCCAGGAAGACCAAATGAAAGTGTATATAAAAGTCCATCTAATTAATAAAATTTCATCTAGTGAAGCAGCTAAGCACATATGTAAATTAAACACGTCTTCAAATAATATGTCATACCCTGTAATAGGAATAACAAATTCTCTAAGGGCTTTCTCGCTTGTCACTTCAATCAATTCTCCAAGCCCCAAAGCTGCTTGTTCCCTTAGTTCAGCTGATCCGTTTATAAGACCCTGAAAAATGTAATATTGATATCAGCTCAACTAAAAAGCCTAATAAGAGAACGTTTATAAGCAAAATCCATAAGAACACTTGTACGATAATGAAAATGAATTCACAGTTTGCCACTACAAAAAATTAGTAAGTTTTCAGTTTCCGCGAGGTTCAAAGAAGTACCTGGAGAAAGATAGGCAGTATAGGTTGGAGAGCTTTTGGGAGACAGAATCCTGGAATCAGAACTGGTCCTCCCTGAAATGATTGAATAAATGGTCACAACTTCACTATAAAGAACTAGTCTTCAACAGTATAAATATAACGATCTAAGTTGCAGAATATTTCGTTGAGATTTGATTTATTTACCGAGGAAAAAAAATCATGACTGTAAATTACAAATACCCCTCGACATTTTTTTATTTGCAAATTTAAAAAATAGAAGGGGGGTTTATTAAACCTCAATGCATCAGTCTAACAGTATCGGCTTCTTCTGTGTGAAGTGGGAGTTCAAGTCTTAGTGGGAAAAAATAGAAAACAAAACCCTCAAGTTTTTTCACTTCAGAAAGTTAACTGGTATTTTGGGTGATTAGAAAAAATTTAAGAAGGGTCTAACTTTGTAAATCACCCAAACAAACTGTCATAACTTACCTTTTTCTTTCTGCGTTCTTTGTCCCTAGATGTTGACACTGCATCCCGGACAAGCTTCATATATGAAGGTAGAATCTCTTTAGGCACCGAACTTACAACCCTCAACAATGCTTCCCAAGCAACCTGTGGAAAACAACATAAGGTGAAAACTCAAACTTATATAGAAAACAAGATCCCCGCTTCTTTTTAATTTACCGCAACTGTAGCAGAATCCGAGTCGCTAAGCAAAATAATCAACGTAGATATCATGTTTGGGGCTTCATCAACCAGATACAATTTGCTATTTTGGAAGAAATAGCCAATCAGGTACGAAGAACTTCTTCTTATTGAAGCCTGTGAATGAATAAGCATTGAATTAGAGTTTCTTTATCTTAGCTAAATACTCATTATGCTGGACCAGGGGTGAGCTTGATAATATCACAGGTCAAGTAAATATAAATCCTGCCTGACTATCAGCGATGCCTTTTAGAAGCTCTGATATCAAAGATTCAATGCCTTCCTCATCAATCACCAAGACAACCGTTTCTGCAGCCTTCTTTGATAATTGTTGAGCATCCTATGATTTCACAAAAAATAAACAAGGATATAAATGATATCATTAGACCAAAGTGGGTAATAACAATAAATGCATGAACTGTGATACTGTTCTACTAAGGTCTTTTCTGTGTCGTAATGTGCTGTGTGTGTATGGTGTGTGAATGAGGCTATGGAAGATCAATCATTGTGGCAATACTAATTCCGGTAACCTTAGCGGCATAATCAGCTTGAATGGGCGCTAAGATGATTCCTACAACTGAGCAAGACATGCTCGAGAAATAGAAGAAACAGAGCAAAAAGTATAGAGAACAGATGGAACTAAAGAAAAACATCATAAATGAAAAATAGACCAATGCTTGAGATGTTGTAGGAGATCGAAGTTGGTTGACTATATTCCTGAAAGTTCCAAATTATATATTTGAAAGATAAGTTTCAGTTCAGACAACTGGATGATTTCAACATCTACCTTACGTTATACGTTGAGCTGAAGTAGGATTGTTAGCCAAGTTTACAATTATTCGTGAATTCAACTCTTGGGATAAAATGCCAATTTTAGAATTTTGAGTTGATTTTTATTGATTGAACCTAGAAGCAGAAGCTGCCCTGGATATATATATTATGTGTGTGTGTGTGTGTGTGTGTGTGTGTGTGTTCGCGCGCGGGCGCAGAGAGAGGGTGTGTGTGTAGTCCCACATACCTCAGCACCACCACCCATCGTAGCCAGTAAAGCAGGAAGTATTGTACCAAGGTGGAAATCAAGACCAGATCCTGCAACCTCCGCTAGAGCTCCCAAAGCATGTGCGTTGAGGGCGCTGTAGGCAAACCAAAATATGTTGGTAAAAGACAGATTCTATCTAAATGAAAGGTTCAAAGCAATATGCAAATTTTGTACGTACGACAATGGAAGTTGGACAAGCTTAGGGAGGATATGAGGTAGCACAGCAGTAGTCCTGACACTGTAATCAACAAGGATGGTTTAATACAACAGCTAAAAAAATGTGTTATATAGACCATATAGAAAGACGTAAAAACATACCTCAAGATTTGCTTGAGGCCATCAAGAGCATTATCAGAAGTCTGTTCATCTTCCAAAGCTTGAAGCAGCGTAGGAACAATTTCATCAATTGCTTGCAGTCCAGCACTCTATATTACCACAAGACAAAAGGAACCTCGATTTAAGATTTTTATATATTTGGGGAGGACATCATTTTTCGAAGTACCTTGACAGGCATACCTTGTAAAGGGTACTGAATGCTAAGCCTGCAGACTCACGGACCTCGGGCGTGCTGTAAAAGTAGCATTCAAAAGGTCATCAATAACATATGTGCCACATTGTGTATGATAATAACCAAAAATCTCATACCTATCACAAAGAGCTGTTCGGATTGTTGGAATCAGCTCATCCATGAAAGTCAGCAACTGACTTTTACCAGCTGTAGCCATCACCTCACTCAGACCAGTGCAGACACCCTGCATGATTCGGCTAAGTTGTTAAAGAAGAAACACAAAATAGAAAAACAAAACAAAAACAAGCTAAACAAAGTCAGAATAACAAATGTTAAATGGGTTAGGCTCATCTCCAAAAAACCTCAAGGAGAAAGGGCGCCCATTCCACATTAACAATCTAAGAGCCCAACAAATTGGGGACAAATGCAACTACTAAACCCACCATCGCCGCAAACCTGTTCTTAAACTATGTTAAATGGGTTTAGGTTGAAGGAGAGAGGGTGCATATTCCACATTTCAACATTGTTAGAGCCATACCAATTGGCGATGTGCAACAAATGCAACTACTAACAATATATCACAAATTCACAACAATCAATTTATTATTACTACTTGTTACAAAAGTTGCTTGCTTCTTAATACCTATAGTAGAAATTAAACAAGAACAGCAAAATATAGTTAACAGGAATCAAGGAAAGGGAAGAAAGACTCACTTGTCTTCGGCTTGGGTTTGAGTCACGAAGACCCTTCGACAAAATAGGAATAATTAGAGGAAGCACTCTTTCACCAAGCTTCCTAACAAGCTCACCCAATGACCGTCCAGCAACCTGAATACAATAGCAAAACAATTTGGATGTCAATAACGTGTTCACAATACTTCATTTCTTTAATAATCTCATTAGAATGCAGTGATGGATACCTGTCGCCTCTCCGAAGATGATGAAGCCAGAGAAGTGATTAATGTGTTCATCAACACTGGCATTATTTCCTTCAGAGTTTTCGGAGTGTTAGCAACTATAGTCTTCCATACATGCAATGCTGCCTGAATAGGTCACGGAGTTTCAATATTAAAATTCCAATACAGAATAGAAGAAAGCATAACCAATAGCTGAAGTCACAAATTATTTGGCATCACTTTACCTGGCGAACGACTAGGCTGACATCAGTACGAACCATGTATAAGGCAGCAAGAATTTCATTACGTTTATCTCTTCCAAGTACTTCAATAATAGCTCGGCCATGCGCTTCGGTACTAGAACCTTCATCATCACTTCCGCCTTCCAAAAGTGCTTTTCCAGATGTTCCAGCAACCTACATAAGATGGATGATAAGATATCCAGTCGCTTTTATGGGAGAAAGTGATCAGAAAGCAAGCAAAGTTTGCACCTTGAACAAAAGGTCGCCTAATAATTCCACAGAGCTTTGCCGAATACGCCAATTATCATTGAATATACCATCTTCCACAGCAGGAAGGAGCAGCGGCAGAGATCTGACAAGATCAAAAGCAAAGGCCATTACAAAAGCAGTCTATCAGAACTTGTAACTAAAAGGGCAGCTAAACCAGTAAGAATACAGTCAACTAGCTAAAAAAAGTTATTGTTAAGTTTCTTCTCTTTCTGTTGTAAGAATCATATTGTCTGGCTAAATATACAGTTGTAAGAATCTATTGTCTGGCTAACAACACTATTCATTAATCACTACAGCGTACTTCTCAAGCCTATTTCATCCTAAATCATTCAGGAGACATCTATACAATCATATATATATATATATATATATATATATATATATATATATATATATATATATATATATATATATATATATATATATATATATATATATAAGATTGTAAGCAAATATGTGACAAATTTATCTCATAATGTCTGGATTGATAGCAGAAATCGGTTATCGATTGCTGTTAGTAGAACTCTTAAAATTTTCTTATAATTGTATGTATTATGTAAGCTTCATTTTCAATTCTCTCATTTATTGATTCTTCAAGTTAAATATTTCAAGTGAATAGTATGAATGCAGGCCATCCATTTAACCTCAAACTACGTCAACATGATGAAAGGGGAAGCATAATGTTCATAAGCACATACGTAGTTGCATAATGCTCAACCAGGACATGACCAGCACTGAGTGCCGCATCTCGTACAGACTCATTCTCATCAGCAAGACCTGGAGGAAAAGAATGCACAACATTACTAAATAATTCAAGTAAATATCACATGGCAAGCTGTGTGAGAAGAATTGACTGCCAGTGGGACCTACCATCTAAAATAGAAGGCAAAACTTGTTGCAAATACTTCTGGAACTGAACACCTAAAGACCTCGGCAGATACTGCATGAATGAAGCATAAAGGCAAAATTTCATCAAATTATGCAACTCGAATGCAAAAATCAATAAACTCATATACTATTTAACCATATTCACCTTAAAAAGGGACAAGTAACCATCTCGAACTGAAGCCTTCGGATTGGAGCAGTTCCGAATAATGTCAGGTAGAAGGTCCTCAAAATATTCTGTTCCAAGTGCAGCCAATACCTAGAGGATGAAGGCAAAGCATAGTTCATTTTGTGTTCCCGAAACAGTTAAAATCCATTTGCCAACGTAGATTTCCAATATCGAAATCAAAAACCATTTCCATTTGTGTTTACAGGTCTATAACGCCAGTCACAACCAAAAACATCAAAACAAGGAAACAGTTGCCCATATTGCAACTCTAAAATCTGAGTCATACACTTGCAGAGATTTGCTATTGAAGTCTAATATTAATTGAGAACATATTATATCAGCTAAAAAAAATTACTAGTGAGTATTGGCAAAATTTATCTGTGCCTAAATAGTAACAAAAACCAGTGATTAGAGATGTAGACCCACAACAGTGACAGAAACCCCTAAATACCCATGTTCAAAGGGTGTGAGGAAATTTCTGTTTAAAGCTTCAAATTGAGAATAGGAAAGAGAAAATGAATGCAAGAAGATTCACCCAGAATATTCATACCTCACTCAGCCCTTGAGCAGCTCCAGACCGCTCAACATTACTACCATCCGACTTCAGAGCATCCAATAACCATTGGACAAGGTCTGGGAAGTTCTCTTCCCCCATTCCTCTTATAAGAGAACCAAGCGCTCTCGCAGCAACTGATCTAACTTCAGGAATTGGATCTACCAAGACCTATTATGTAAGAAAATAATAAGATTTTAATCTAAAATCAACCTTCTTAACTGCCGTCTACTGTAGTCATTGATAAAAGGGTACCTTTTTCACTTCAGGGAGAAGCAAACCTATGTAAGGAATCATATCCTTTGGTTCTGTAACTAATGAACACATGTTTCCTGCTATTTGTGCAGCTTTCTTCTTTGTCTCAGCACTTCTTTCTCTAAGACCTCTGTGGACTATGGGAACCAAAAGTGCAAGAGAAGGAGCATCTACAGTATTTATGAATGTTGTCTGCAATAGTAAGAAGCCATTAAAAACACCTAACTTAAATGCAATACATACAACCATGAAAATATGAATACAGTTAATGTTTTACCTGGAGAAGAATATCAAGAGAATACTTTGTATAATCATTGGGATCTGTGAGACCCATCAAAAGTGTAGGGACAAGAGCAGATATTTCTGGATTTTTAATCACACTTCCAACCTAATTGAAGGGAACAGTCATAAAAAAAATGCTAAATACAGATGCAGTAATTTAAACTTCAATAATATTCATTTTACCTGCTGAAGGGCTGTTTGCGCAGCTGACTGAACTTTAGGGTGAGTATCCGTAAGGACCTGTGGTACAATCAAGAAAACAGGTAAAAGATATTAGCCCATAAACTTTCAAATGTACTAGTATCAAAGAAAAAGACTAAGAAAAAGTGCAGAAATTTGTTGTTACAGCACAAACCTCAGTCAACTTTGGAACAATCTTGGGAAGACATTGAGACAGTTGCTGTGGAGCACAGAAAGCCATGGCACCTAGTAGCTGTACACTGCTTTGCTTTGTTCTCCAAGCTTTATCGTCAAGGCCCTGAGATGTACGTAAACACGAGGGATAGAGCCAACATATACCTCAGTTTTATCAAAACAACTTAAGTTGCAAGATACTATCATTTTGAAGGTCGAAAAAGACAGATAACGAGGGTCAAGTTTCAAGAATTTTTCCTTAGCAAGTCAACTGAAAACAGATGGATTTAGGTAGCTAACAGTTCAGTTACACTTGTAAATCCGTATTCCATATGACCAAGCAAATTCTCTATTTTGACCTATGTGAGTCGGGATTCTATAAACAAACGGCAGAAAACCAATCTCAAGCAGTTTCTGATTTAGTAATATCAAATTCATTAAAGAGATCAGTATCCAAAGATTAAGACCTTTAAGAGGGATGGAAGAACAAGTTTGACCCCATGAGCACTAAGTTGAGACATCATTGCACGAGATGCACCTTCAGCGGCGTCTCGAACAGCAGCGACTGGATCGGAGAAGGAAACCAGGAGAAGGGGCAACAGTTGGATCACATATCTGAAAATAAAAAAATGGGTGAGGGGAGTTCCTGTCACATTCTATCAGGATTAGGTCTTTCACATGATAATCTCTATACACTTACGGTTCAAATAATCTTCCCAGCTTTTCGCAGAAACACTCAAATGCCAGCAAAGCTCCTTCTCGGCTTTTGGCAGAACTTCTGTAATACAAATAACTAGCTAGTAAATTTTCACTGATTCACAAATCCCGCTAAGGTGAATAAGTTCCATCATCAATACGAAAAGAATTATCAAAGATGATAAAGGAGCACCGAAACCAGAATGATCTGCGCATGTCTCTGCATTTATGTAAAAAGAAGAGGAAAAACAAAAACCCAACTATCATCTGCTATGAAAGTCTGTAATTGGATATATTTGTAAGAGGTATCCTTGTATATCAAGAAACTCTGGTGGAGGTTTTCATTACAGGAGGTCCCAGTAAGGTAACTGTGTGTTGGACAAACCTTACAGGAGGTCCCTGTAACTAATTCACATTAAATAAAATATTTTTGATATTGGAATTCTTTAGAAAATTTTAGCAATATAAACTTGAATATTGAATACATTGAAATTGTTAGAACGCATGGTCCTTAAAAAATGGGTATTACTAACAGATAAAACAGGAAAAGTTCTAAAACAAACGAGTATAATAAGATTTACGTAAATGAGAACATTTCCTTTATAGACCATCCACACAAAGTATGAAAAATTATCAAGTCTACGTTGTTTTTCATCATGGGTGTGGTTTATAAATCCGATGATTAGAATGGCAACTCATGCAAAGCCACATGTTAAGCAAAAAAGAACATAAAAGATCAAAAGTTGAAATTTTTGAAGTAATATCGGCCTCCAAAAGATATATAGTTAGAAACACCAGCAAATAGAAACTTCACAACTTCAGATTTGATAATATCACAACCGATATTGGGATAAAGATATTCTACTGCTGAACAAGATAAAAATTGACATGAAAATTTCTCGTAAGGACAGACCTGTCTGAAAGACCATCACGCAAGGTTATCATAACATTATACTTCTTCAAAGACGATATTCTAAATCCTTTAACCACTCCAGCTAGTCCAAATGCTGCTCCGCGACGCTCACCGTATTTGTCATTCTTCATCAGCTGACCAAGCAGTCTGGAAATCAGAGCTGCTGCTTCTTCCTGGTTACATATTACACCATAAGTTTAAATTACTCAAGAAAGGGTAAATAAACCAAAGGACGAGAGAGATAAAATCAGTGACAGAAACACAATAGGTGAATAGAGAACACAAATTTCAGATAAATCTCATAAGAGCCAACTACAGAAACCGAGCTAGAAGTATTCAATCTAATAATATATATGGGCACAACTCATTTTTTTCGGGGTCTTATTTTTCAAAATCGGCCCAAAAAGTTTCACATTCCAATATAAATATTTAATAATGCACAACATAGTGTGGAAAGGGTCATAGTTCATAAAAATAGCAACAATTAGTCTAGCCAGAGACTTAGGCTGATATAGCAGTGTACCTCCTTTGATTGCATTAACGGGGAAAGGCAGGTGGAAACTGCTCGTTGTACAGCTTCAGAAGGAGTGTTCAACACTTCCAACAACTTCTCCACAACAGTATGAACTTTTGGGTCATCCTGATATACGAGACAAATCCAAGGAAAATATTAGGGGTACATCTAGTTTATTCTGAGACAGCTTCTATAAGGAAAGGCTAAGACCTTTGATAAATGCTTTGCCAATGCTCCTGTGAAGACAACCACACCTTCACGTACCAAATCGTATTTTTCCTCATCTGATGCCTGCAAAAGAATTTCATAGATAACAACCAGAAATCAAACTAAATTTCATCAAGTTGATTTCACGACTCCGAAGGGCCTGAGAAAAATTATATAATAGCACAAATACGAACGTTTAAAATCAAATGAGAAATAAAATATCTAGACAGTTTCAAAAATTAAAAATCTTTAGCAAGAGAAAAGAAATAGATGATAGGCAAGCATGAATGATTAGGAAGTCCAATGACCTTTTTGTTCAAGAAATTCTCGAATATTGGAAATAGCAAAGAAACATTATCTCTTCCATGCTTGTCAATAATCATAATACCAGCATCAACCATTCGTCCTCGAACATCCGCATTGGGATCAGCCTAGAGTCAAAAGGTTCACAGACCAAGTTTAGTCAGATAGCAGAGAACAAAATTTAATCAAAATTTTATTAGACCACATAAGTGGAATTCCATATAGCACAATAACATTCCAATTAAGTCATATTACCAAAGCTCGTGATATCAAAAATGTCATCACAACAGGAAGATCTTTGGTTCGAAGAACATCTGACACGCAAAGTAAAGCCAAAGCAATTCCTTGTCTACCAATCCAACCAGCATCAATGTTCTCCTCACCAAATCCAACATCTCGGAGGTATAAAGAAAACAAAGTCGACAGAGATTCCTGCATTATCACCGTCAGAATATGTGAAAACCAAATTGTCATTTTTATCATACGTTAGAAAGTTGAATTAGTATTTTACCTGTATTGTATCAGGATTTTCATCCAAAGCAGCTGCGAGTGCCTCTGCTGCAGCAACTCGAACATTATAGTTAACATGCGACAGTGCTTTAAAAAGCCCAGAGTAATCGGTACCAAAGTCATAACGGTAACAATCCCATACATCCTCAGCCACTTCCACAACTGACTGAACCGAAGAAGTACAAATTGAGACCTTACTATTAGGTGTCTTTAATCTTTGAACAAATAACAAAAGAAATTCAGCAACATTAACTTTGTTCATTTGTCTTAGTGATGGGTAATGCCTCAAAACTTCTAGCAAAATGATACAAATGATATTTCGTTTGAAATTGAGGATCATCCAAGATCCTCAACGTGTTCCACTATGAATTTGAGTTGATCCAAGTAAGAGACCATTTTAAGTTTACCCTGTCTCCTTTTTTTTCTATTTCCAGGTATTAGAAAAGAGTCATGGAACAATTGTTGTCTCGGTAATCATCACACATAGCACAAACATACATAAGACAAAAGGAAGATTATTGTATCCAATCCATGATAGAGCAGATACTCTTACACATCTCATACTACAAAACCAATCAATAAAAGGAAGAGGAATCAAGCCACTGCCCTCAACATGTTAATCACTCTCTATCAAATGTGAGCTACTGGGAAGCAGTAGAAATCTAAACGACAACACAGTTCCAGAACCACAAAATAAACACTCTGGCTTGATTGAATAGTAACTCTTCCCGACAAATGCCACATAGTCCATAATATATCGTGTCTACGAGATATAACAGATGAGCATAAATTGAAGTATAGATCCATTAAAATATGATGAGAAATAAAAATCAACACCTTTTCTGGGTCATGCAAAGCAAGCCATATGCGTGTCGCAATCTCAACATCTTGAGGAATCGAACAATTGGAGACAGCAGGAATGCACTTTACAGCACTTAAGCAAGCTATTCTAACATGAATGTCTTTAGCATAAACGCCTGATAAAGCCTGTCCAAAAAGAAAGTGAAATAAATATGAGCATAAAGGTCATAGAGAGATAGATTGTCAAGTGAATTAAAAACAAGTGAAGCCATACAGGTGCTACTTCATCGGGTCGTAGACCCAGACACAACTCATTCAATGTTGGGCCAATAGATCTTTTGTATGCAGGAACTACACCTAGAACATAGTACAAAACCTGCAAAGTATAAGACATGTAACATAAGAACCACAAAATTGACTGACAAGCATGCAGTAAAATGTGCGACTAAAATCAAGGTCGTAACTGATAGCATTTGAATCCTTGGGAGAGGTAAAATAGGATCCATGTGCAAGAAAAGTATCTGGAGAATATCATCATGAAGACCTGTCTTCTTAGGAGAAAGCAGTATCCTCTCAATTACCTGCGCAAAAAATTGAAAGACTATAGAACCTATTGAAAATCATGAACATAAGAGTTAAAAATAAAGAAAGATTGGAATAATTTACCGGAAAAATAAATGTAAATGAATCAACAGGAAGAGGTCCAGATTTGCAAGAAATGGTTAGGCCACTGAGCAAACGTTCAAAAAGACCCAAAGATGGTCCTCCATTGGCTTCCCCTTCGCCTACAGATGGAAATAACTCCCACAAGACACTAGTTTCTTCTATGGCAATCAGTCGTAAAGCAGTTGCAATCTCAAGAGCCCAATTGCAAAGAGGGTCGACAGTACATTTTGAAAGTTTCACCAACGTCTCGAACGCAGCATCACCAACGATTGGCGAACCAAGTAAAGGATTGACGAACTTAACCTAAAATAGGAGATAATAATAGAAAATAGTTTGTCACAAAAGCAGTTATAAATTCTTAAAGCTGCTGCCAGACTTGGTGAATTTATGCATATTAACAAACTATGATGATAAATTTATGTAGAAAATGTTAAACAGAAGATCCTAGTTGGCCACTAACGACTTTGTGTTTGAGTTAAGATGGGACATTATGTTGCATGCATACCCACATGTATCCAAAAGTTGTTGGAGTATCATGGCAGAAAGGAGTCAGAAAAAAATTGCTGACAGAAGAAGAGTATCATTTACTCCCTATAAATTATTTTAAGAGGTGTTGAAAGAAAATTAATCGGAAAATCTTTCATAATCATGCCCACTACTGAAACAAAAGAAGCTAAATACTTCAGATAAACGATATCATTGACAGTGTAACTATCAGTTCAGCTAGAGCTAGTATAAGTATCTATCGAAAAAACATGCCAATAAAAATGAAAAAACATACAAGAACAAGTACTTACCGAAGAAGGAAGTTGGCTATGTGTAAATACGGGATTAGCTAAAGCCATTTCTCCCAAACCTTTGAGCATCAATGAAACATTCTGCTGAATTGACATGACCTTCTCACGAATGTGACCCTCTTCTCTAAGCTGTACTTCACGAGCTTCTTCTTTTGCTGTTTTTGTCTTCTCTAGAAATATTAAAAGAAATAAAGACAGTTACATATAAATTCAATTCAGGAGCAAGTGAATCTCAAATAAGTAGAACATGAGTAACTTGCCAGTTTTCTTTATTGATTTTGCGGCATCTTTTTTCCCAGCACCAGCAACCTCTTTATTGGTTACATCACGCCTTGTAGAATGATTTGAGCTGACAACTGAGTGATTAGAGCTAACCTGATCCTGAATCCATGCATGTCTAAGTTATGAAAACACAACATAAACATTCTTATATTTCTCAGTGACAAGGTTCCATCATATTACCATGTCATCATCGTTATCATAAAGTCGAAAACGCCCTTTTGCTTGCCTCACATTCTTGGGCTTAACAGACTCCGCAATATAAACACCTTGCTCAGTTGAAAGCATTCCTTCAGGAGTACGAAAAATCTGTACATAACGATTTCATTCACTATCAGGCATGCCTTAAAGTCACAGAACTAGCATTACCACGAAAATAATGCAATGCAAAAACACCAGACTTTGCAGAAATAAGCTAATTTGGGATACTTCAGCACATAAAAAAATAAATCAAACATAATCAGTGCCCAGAGACAACTGGTTACTGCATGAATGCCCAACAACAGAAACACTAAACCGTCTGTGCAACCATTCAAAGCATTCAAACATACTGACAACATGAAACAATGAGTAGCATTGCAATGAGAGCTAGAAAAGTAAAGATGTATTTCCTCTATCATGCATAAAACTCCTCTAGGATGTTTAATGGTTAAATCAATAATACTCTATCACCAAAAAGATTTGCAGGCCATTTTGTTGTTTCCTTGATGAGATTATACCTGGCTCTTAAGTCTATGCATGAAACTTGCTAGAGAAATCTGATATGAGCCACCGAGTGCTGTAGGTGTAAACTGTAAAGCATCAAATGTAATGTCCTATCTTTGTCTGATTATAAAACAGAAGAGACACAACCAGCATATTATGAGTTTTGTTCTTTTTTTCCTTAGAGGAGGAGGATAGTTACAAGTTCCCTAATTCCCCTCCGGGTGACACGAAGCCATTACCAAAACCTACTTCAAGATCAAAATTTAGCACTAACCTATGTTACTAATTTTTTGAGCAAAACAATGCAGAAACTACAGACATGAGCTCTCCAAATCAAAGCACGTATAAAGCGAGACTACTCTCATCACTTGCATCCAACCCGACTAGTGCTGACGCAATTTTATGAACATTAAAATAGCCATGACCATGCAAAAGGAAAAAAACAACAACAGCACAGATACCCATTGTTTTGGTTAAGATTAAAGGAATAAAAAAAAAACCGACAACCAGAAGACACAAAGATGATTTCTACTGTGTGATGATAGTCTAATACAAACAAAATCAATAAAACACTAAATTTGAACTTTTTGTAATTAAACTAATGAAGTGGTAAGTCATAGATTGACCTGAATATCAGTTTCTGAGAGTTTGTCATGCGCCATACGATCTGGAAGGTTGATGAAGTGCTGCAGAAGTAATTACACAGTAAGAGCCACACAAACAAATTAAACCATGTTCATGAAACTACTAGAGAGGAACAGTTGTTCCAAACCTTTTCAAACTGTGCGTACGTATCTCCTGGCATAATAGACATCATAGTTGACAAGGAATTTATAGCCGCTTCTTGTTCCAGGTAATTAGGATTCATCAATCCCTTGGAACCTAATAAGCCCTTCATGAACATAACACAACTTTACAAAAGATATAACATATTTGCTGCGATTCTCACAAGAAAACATCCATGTCTATGCCTTCCTTTACCAAAAATAAGACAATAATGGAAGTTTTCTATGAGTTCACTGAAAAGTAAATATTTGTATCTCCGCGTTATCTTATTATTAATAAAAAGTCCATAATGGAGGTTTCCATACTAACAAAATCTCCAGTTCTTTCAAATTCTTTAATTTATTCATCAACCAAATTAGTAGACAAATTTTAACTTCATTGAATTACTGAGGCTAAAAAAAAGAGGTAAGCGAACAAACCAGAAAAGAAGATGCAAGGATAATGACAAAATAAAAGGTATATTAGCAGAAGCTGCAAATTATGAGAGGATCTAATAGACTACTACTAATCCCACAACACTAAATTATTTGAAAGCATATTCGAAGCTGCAAATTATGACTGTGAAAAGTGACAAGGCAAAAGTTATTACATTTCAAGTGAGAAAAAAATGAAACATTCTCTCAGGAAAAACTAATAGTTCCAATTTCAGAAGCAATTACCTCGCATAACTTGGCAACATTAGCAGTAACAAGACCAATCACATCAAAGCCCAACTTCTGCAAACATTTTCGCACCCTCTGGAGAAAAAAGGAAAGACCATGAGCACAATGATAGAGTAAATGATGACGCATACATCATAAATGCGGGAAAAAATATTGACCCTGTGAATTAACAAACTTAAATACACTCTACTAGTTGAATCCCAAAGCAATGAGAAACCCATTTGTATTTCAATGTCTTAAGATGTAAATTTTTACCCCCTAACAAGGGAAGTCAAGCATCTCTTAATGCCAAAAATATTCGATACTAAAATAGGTTGAATACTAATTGTTGCAGAAGAACATTTCAGTGTCCGGGACAAGTAAGACCAACGAAAAATCTTCTGTTGAAAATCTCATAAATGCGAAAACATACCCTCCAAACTGCGTCTTTTTTATGAGTCCCGACAATATGCGGGTGATGTGAGCAAAACAGGAGCTGCAAACAAGCATCCGGTGTGCTAGCTGAAACGGCAGATGCAAGTACAACTAATGCCTTCACCAAAACCTCAACTGGTGGAAGGAATGGAACTTGAGAATCTAACACATTGTCTGTATCACTGAATACCAAAAGTATGAAAAAAAACATTTTCAGTTAATAAGTTAAATGAACATGATTAAAGCAAGATATGTAAAGCTAGAGAGAAGCAAGTCAATATGGTAAAGTGGAAGTTAATTGATTGTGAATTAACATACCGGAAACAACCAGAAGATATCAATAACACAGCAATTTAAAAGGAACAATTGTTTTTAACGACGTAACAGGCAAAGTCATAACTGTCAACTGGCTGAAAAAACACCCTAAGACACAAAAGGCAGAAAACATGCCAGCATACACAGACCTTTAATAATATAATACTTAGTACTAGTGAATCCAAGGCCCATCAAATTAAAGCAGACAAGCCTGCAAATAACCTTGAATATATAGCATTTGCCATTAAACTTTCAGGTTGCCACTAAGTATAAAATTTGCCTTTATAATACTGAACATGTGAGAATCTACACTTACACTGAAACTTCCAATATTCTCCTGGATCCACCTTAGTGTAAAACATAATCATGCAAATCACAACTTTACAATTAAGGAACTAAACTAGTATTCATAAAGTTGAATTATAGGAACTAAACTACTATTCATAAAGTTGCATAATAGGAACTAAACTACCATTCACAAAAATGGATGAATATCGCTGCTCATGATTCATATGGGCAACCACAATCACCTTTCAGGGTAGAAAGTTGCATACCAATTTTAGTCTTTCACAATAAAAAGCTGATTTGGACATTTTATTCTTTTACCCAAAGGCTCAGACATATCAAGTAATCTGCCAAAGTGAACTAACACAGAGAACAAAATGAGGCAAATAAGAAGAGTGATTAACAATAGAGTTCCACCTCATATTAAGAAGAGTTGCTTTTTCTCCTACTGCAGAGAGGTAACTGGAAAATTCAAGTACAATAGCCTCAGATATTAGAGGAGATGCAACAAGAATCTTCTTGGTAATGCCATGAGCTGCTTTCCTTATGTCCCAATTAGGATGACAGAGCATAAACAATATAAACTGAAACATGACAGAAAACCAATGAATAACAACTAAATCATTACAATATATGAACTATGTATTAGCATAATAATTACCTGCATGAAAGCTTTGGAAGAAAAATTCTCCAAGAGCCTGTAGCACAAAACACAATTAAGTTAATTTCAACATTTGGATCTTGAATTTTGTCAGCTCATATATAAATCTTTTCCATCAGTTCCAACTTATTCACCTACAAATTATGAACACAATTGCACATTTATACTGAAATTATACGAGAGTAAACACAGAATATGATGAATTGATGCACAAATAAAGGTTTTTCTGCACACCATACCAAAGCGAGAATCATATACGGATTTGAATGGAAGGATAAATGGCACAAAATTGTATATTTCGGAAACGAATAAGATTTGTAATTTAACAACGGAGTCCAGCACTGCCACATAAAGAATAAAAGTATACCTTTGGGGATAATCAACAAGCAGAGCCTCAACAAGGTCAACGCAAGCCATCAAGTCTTCAACTGATAATTTGGATGTCTGCAAACCAAAAGAAAACAAGCTTGACAGTTTTAGAGAAGGGTCCGAAAAATAAAGCTAAGAGCTGATTTGGTTTCATTTTCAGACTCCAGTTTTCCTAATTTGGTTAGCCGTAAGTTACTTATTTTTAACTTGAGAATACAATAAACTAATTACTGACCAGAGGAATCGGAATAATTGTAGGTTCATTCTGCAATATCAACTGCCAAATCTTCTCCTTGGTCACAGTTTCATCTAAAGCAAATGAAATATATGAGAAACACAATGGAAAGGATTTGATGTTCATGAGGGGAGAATAGGCAACAAATATTGAAAAATATCATGTAAGCACCTGCTTTGACGTCAACAGCAGCAATTTTAGCCACACATAGAAGTGCATAAATACCGTCCAATCTCTGTGCAGCTTTTGTAAAACCAGTTTTGACTAGTTGGAGAAGAGGCAGCAGTAAGGATGACATCTAGCATACACATAGAGATTGAGCTAAATAACACAGAATATTTGGAACAGCTAAGACAAACAATACAGATTAAACCCCACTTAATCTCACCCTTATAACCGCATCAGTATTTTTGCATATTAATCGCAGACAACGAAGATGACCCCTTCTCAGTGTTTCCTTATCTTTGAGCCCAGAGACAATGAAAGTAACTAGATCCACGGAAATCGCATCTGCTGATTTTACAGCCCAAGATGCTAAACAGGACAAAATTGCAAGCTTTGCCTCTTCATTTCCTGAACATGGACAAATCTAATTTAGGGAGGAAAACAGATCAGTACTTTCCCTGTCTGTTGGAGAGCACAATATCATTTCTGGAGCACAATTACATAGAGAAATCAAACTCAAATAGAATAACTAACTAACTTGAATAAAAAAATCATCTTACACGTGCATGTGTATAGATGCACGTATAGGTAGATTTCAAGTCAAATACCTACCATCCTCCTTGTAACAGGACAACAGAAATCCACATACAGTTGGTGACAAGCTGCTGAAATATTTTCCTTCAGGAGCATATGAAATTTCTCTCAATGCGTTGATCATGCCAAATCTCTGGTATGGAAATGTAAGTCTGCCTTCCGAACCTGTTCATAGTCAACTGGTGAGAAGATCATGAACCAAATATCTAGGAACTACCTAATTGCAGATTGAGAAGTCACTACTATCACTAGTAAGTAATAGTATTCAAGGAACATAAATATCAGAACACTAACCTCCCATTACAGATTTGACAGCACTAAACATAGCCTCTACAGCATCAGGACTGCTGGACTTTTGGCTCAAGCACCTAACTATGACTAAAGCAGCAAGTCGTCTTCCTTCATCTGCATGTCTAGCTTGTGGTAATACCACTCCAAGAATTTCAATGGCATATTTACTCATATCAAGGTTAACAGATTTCAGAAGAGCTACAATTGATTCGAGGACAAGCTCTGGATTCCGCTTCAACATCTTGACAGCTGATGGCAGTATAGTGCTCTTAAAATCTTCATGTGACAAACGATTAAATAGTGGAAGGAAAGCTCCACTGAGTCCCTCTGTGGGCTTCTCCTTAGCATTTAGAACTGCTTTAACGTATATGTCAAGAAATGTGTCCTGTATAACCAACAAAAAACATTAAGCACACATGGAGACATCTTAGCAGCCTAATGTTATATACCAAAATATGGATGGGTAAGGAAAGCTTACCTTCCATCTATCAAATGAAGCGGGATTCACATTCAAATAATCAAGCATCAGATATATTAACTCTGGACTATCTTTATACGGTATCCTTCCGTCTTTCAATTCCTCCATGTATGTTTTGTATATATCTGGTGACTGAACAGAAAATGCAGAATATTCAACTAGAAATTAAAAAATAAACTTCAGAAAGAAGTCAAACAAAATTATTCACAATATAAACATGGACCTTAGTGAACAAATGAAAAAGTGTTTTTCTACAAGCCCTTCTCATACGAAATGATTCTTGCATGACACTATGAAGTACTGATGCCTGCGCTTGGGCTACTCTACACAGTGCATTCTTTGATAACAAAGCAAACTGACTATGAATTAAGAGGAAACATGACCACTTCAGAAGCCTGTAACCTCCTGTCAGTGATTGGAATCTTGAATGCCTTTCCATGGCCTGTACAAGGGTGGCTGCAAAACTTTTAATAAATGCAGCTTCAGTTAAAGCTTTAATAATAACATCGTCCACAGCTTTCCTTGATCCACGGTCATCATAGATGGATAACGTTTGAAAAAGTAGATCGACCAACAGTGATACAAACTCGGTAGTCATCTGCAAAGAGCCTGAAGAACCACATGTCAGCAAATAAGAAAATATTATCTACATACAGAAACTGCACAAAGAAAATCATTAACACTGAATACTAAATCGTGATTTTAACCTTTTTTTTACATAGATTTTAACCTTCTGGTAAAACAATTTTAAAATTTTTGTAACATGGTAATTGGAGGATTGGTAACAAAGCCGTCTGATGGCAATAACCTTTTCAACTTCATACTGCAAGATATTGGCTATTTGTGCAGTTTACGTACGTACAATTAAACTTCAGTAATTGCAGATTGTATCCTTGGAACACCAAAACCTTAATCAATGATGACTTGGGGTAGTCAGTGCAAGATTTGGTAAGTCATTAAATCAGATTGTATGTTCCTGCAAACTACGCCATTATTCCTAAAACTTTCTGAGCACCTAGCTTTACAGTGGACAACCTCAAAAAAATAAGAATATCTCTATCATCCATTACAGCGACATTTAAGCATAAGCTGAGGTATACATAATTGCTTAATTTAGAACATTTCCCATAATTTGACATATCTTGAAATATCAATGATGGATTCTAGAGCATCATTGTACCATTTTAGGACTATCAATGAGCCAATCCAATTTGAAGCTGCTCATCTCAGTTTGATAATTTTCAGGATGAAGATACTAGGAGAGCAGAACAAATTTAGCTGAGTGAATTTGGTGTCTCTAAGTTTTACATGAGCTTTACCTTCAAGAAAAAATAGCTAGAAAAAATCCATCCCTTGGAAAGAATAGCTCATATTATTCCAGGTCAAGTGCTACCACAGATGAGCTCAACTCAGAAGGAATATTTGATAACCCCAACCACAGTTTACCGGTTGCAAATATTACAAAACCTATTGTTCTATGAATCCTGCCAATTATATCATAAATAAATTATGACATGGGACATCCTATATGTCTGTGTAAGTGAAGAAGAAACATAGTTTAGCAGTTTTAAACATAGAAGAAATGGTACACAAGGCATAGTTAATCAAAAATGTTCCTCCAATTCCGCCTAAAGGAAACGAAAAAAAAAATGAGGCCGCCCAAGCATATACTTCTCTGCCAATAAAGCATTATTTTGACCAATAATAGGATTGCTTCTACTACCTTCTACATTGATTCAAACGAGATGGTTTCTTCATTGGTACTAACCTAGAAGTTCACGATGGATTGGTTGCATATTGATTACACTTCAAATTGAGTTCAAAATGAATGAGGCAGTAGTGCCTTGGGGGATGGATATAAATGATTGGCTTTCTAACCAATCAGCATGATTTTTGTCACTTCTGCAATTGCGGAAACTGGAGTATAAACAGAATAACTATAAATTCCACCGTTTACTGCACTTATTGGATAAATTATACACCAGCCTCTGTTATTTGACTTATTGATAACATTCAAATATAGGTAATAACATGTTTTCAAAATCAATGAAGGGTAAAACTACACTAGAAGACCAATCCATCAAACATGTATCATTAAGAATTCGGTCACCCGCAGAAAAACACTATTACACACATGAACGACGAGTCTAAACTTCTCTGATGACTTATTGGGGGAGAAAATGCTACCGCAGGCAAAGAGCAAAAGAACTCAAACACAGCCAGCCGCGGAAGAATTTCAATTCCTCCAAACAGATTACGCAATAAAATTCATCGCAGCAAGCATTCAACAAAAATTCAGGCACAGCTTGCATGTATGCGTTCGATAACAGTCAATGGTTTTAAAATAGCATCGGCGATGGTACCTGAACTGTTGAGGATGGAGGGAATCTGGCAGCCGAAGATCTGAATGCGGCGGGTGGTGGACGGTGTAGAGACGGAGGGAGCAATAGCCAACAGTGACTCCATTGGATTGGTACCGTTGGACGCCATTGGAGTGGATGAGAGCTCCTGAGCTTTAGGGTTTTAGGAGTTGCAAGCGGAGTGGACAAAAAGGGCAGA
This sequence comes from Erythranthe guttata, assembly GCF_000504015.1. Next base: position 458,381 of record NW_012193101.1, read on the forward strand.
GTGTAGTGTGCTCACGCCTTTTATATATCGAAATTATTAACTGAGGTAATAAAATGTAGAGAAATTGAAGTGAGGTTTTAATTGTGGAAAGTGGAAACTAAAACGTTTTCTTTGATTTAAAAAATTTCAATGGTCTTTCTGGATTTAATTATGGACCAAATTTTGTTTTTAATATTTTATTTTCTTTTATTATTAAAAAAATTACTCTAAATTATTTTTGTAATTTCAACTAAAAATTGGTCGATTATTTAAAAAAAATGTAATTATGTTGTATTTTATTTATCGAATTCAATTTCAATATAACTGGTTAAACATTTACTCTCGTGAAATAGCTTACAAATATAGACTAGGCTCGATTTTGGCTAGTCAACAAATAGACACTTAACTCAATTTTCATATAGCTTTCATTCACAACTCCTCTAAAATCTAATACATAGCTAACAAAAATCGAAACAGCTTGTACCAACCAATAGTGGCCAGAACAATTACACTGTACAAACACGACAAAAAAACGAATGTCTACGAAAAAAAACTATTGTGATGATGCATTGTTGGCTGGAATATCATTTGCCTGTCGAGCCGAAATGACTCTATCGAGGGTCTCGTCGGGGACTTTGATTCCACTCGTCTCCAAATCCGCTACAATGGCAATCGATGCATCGAGTTCTCCAAGGTCTAGACAAAGGCTAATTATCTCGTCGTACAATGGGCTGTCATAAACATATAATGTATTAGCAACACAAAATCGAGAAGAAAAAAAAAAGCAAGAGCTCCAAGAAACATTAGCCGATGGATAGTTCAACGAATATGTATTTTAGGTTTATAAAAGTCATTTCAATACGGAAAAATATTTCAATGCTCACCTGCCAAAAACATAACCTAGACGATGAGTTGTCTGCAAAATTTGTAAGAAGGCTGAAGGCATAGGAGCTCGTATAGCAGCTCGAAGTACTACGGCACAATCACCAATGGTTGGTGTTCCACCCAATTCAATTACCTGAAAAAATTAATTATTCAGTAACTTTCTTAATTCTGAAGCCAAACGAAAGAGGTGGGATTTATTATTTATCTGCTTTCTACGAGAAGAAAGCTAAATCTGTAATAAGGAGAGACCAGAAATTTTCAGAAAATAAGAAACCCGGTTGCGCAGTAATCAAGAAACGGCAAATATCTAGCAACACTGGTTTTCGATATATGGTATTACCTTTGTCATTAATTTAATAGCGAGTTCAACTTCCCACTCCTGTGACCATCTTCTAGGAGCTTTGTTCTTAAAGTCCTTCTCCCATGTCCAACCCCAAGCATCGGCTATCGTATACATATCCTCTACATCAAACACTTTTCTCTCCCTTAATTCCTTAAATGCTTCTTGAAGATCCTCGGGAAACCAATCATCATCGTCATCGTCCTGCATTCATTTATACCGAATAATTAACATATTTTTTGACACTGAAAACTCAGGAAACTACAGCATTATATACAGCTATATCTATTCGCTTCTCAAATCAAAATTAGTATATATATTTCCTTACCTCCATTGATACCCGAGAAGATCGTCTCTTCTTTCTTGATGACCTTGTAGTCTGGTCAGAGTCTTTCAACAATTGAACTCCTATCATTTGAAGAGGTTTAGCAGTATCGATTTCCTTATCTTTAGCTCTGTCACCCACTCGGATTTCAGTTTGTTCCACTTCCTCATCCTCCTCATCAACCTCGTCATCTTCACCCTCTTTCGCAACATCATCACCAACATCATCACCAACATCAGCATCATCTGTGACATCAAGAACGTCATAATCTTCGACTTCTAATGGCTTGTTATGATTTTCAGTCAGGCCCTCTCCAAGAAAACGACGCCTCCAAAACTCTGTATTGCCCTCTTCCAACTTAATCCGTGAAATTAACTCATCCAACTCTTCATCAACCTATAAGACAAAAAATGAAAAAAAAAATCAATTAGCGATGAACCATAGAGCATTTAGATGTACACATAACGGGAACAGTTAGATAACTATATGACTAGAGAAGCATATAACAGCTAAAGTAAAAAACTAGACACTCCAATGGAGATATCAAATGGAAGTTGTATTCTGATGCTCCGTCTCTTGGGAATTGGGATGCAAAAATGCATCCACGAGAAAGAAATATCAAATGTTAGTTACAAATTTAACCACCTAAATATCCATTTAGAAAATAACATGTGGCAATTAAATATATAACCACTTCATTTTTTTCAATTAACAACCATTTCATGTCTATGGTTGGAGCAAATAAATTTATATAGGTATCAAAATAGAATATATGATAACTCATTTGATACTTTTGGGTTGGAGTTGCTCTAACGGAAAGAAGCAAATATTGAATAAAATGAAGATTTGGACTAGAGAAAACAGTATATGTGATTTATCTGATATTAAAGATTCACCTCTTCTTCTTCTTCTTCCACGGGGGGGACCCACAGAGGGCGACCTCTCGAACGATTTATTCTCCTTGCTTTCTGCACACGCTGGTAGAGTACATTTCTAGTGCCATCAGTCGGCAAACCTTGGGCTTCAAGCTCTTCCTTCAGCTCCGATACTACCATTTTACTAGCAGCTTTTGGTTTCAAAGCACTTTGTTCAGGACCTTTAATGATTTTCTTCAATCTCTCCACAACTCTATTGTAGTCAGACTCGGAAACATTTCCTAATATAGCAGGTCCTTCGTTCCATAAGGTTCTCAGAAGTTTCCGATGATGTATTCTCCATTCTTCAAGACACCGTTGTTTGAAAGAGTTTTCCATGGGACTGTTGTATATGAAACCATCAGCATCAGGATCTAGAGGAGTTTTTCCTCTGCGTGGGACCCATCGCTTGCGTTCACCGGTAAGTCCACCTTCTGCAATGAACCTGTGATCCAACCAAAGGATGGTCAACAGAAATAATATAATCGGAGATTGGAACTATTCTTAGTGAAAGCTATCTTATTGCAGTCAGATATAATTGAAACAAGAAATACATTAGTCAAGGAGAGAATAGCACAAGATAGAAGTTCATTCACTCATGATTTAAACATGGGTTATATCACATATGAACGGTGTGTCCAAAAGAAGGGACGGCTATAAAAATGGCTATCTTATGATGCTATTATACTTTGAAAGAATTAAACCTGGCAACGTAATCAACTTCATGCCCAAGTTCAGCTTCTTCTTGCAAAGGTTCAATCCACGAGCTAACTAGTGTCCGATATTTCCTGCTCAAGATCATTGCTCTTGCTGGAATTTGTTGGTTGTCTCTTTCCATGGTTTCAAGAGCATCTATTAACTCAACAATTCTTCCTGATTTCACATGTAACTCTAAGTTAGAAAGCAGTAGCAGAAGGGACATGACCAAACATCTTGTAGCTGCTTATCTGGATCAATTATTATTAATAAAAAGGAGAGCACGGACCTTCTCTGCACAATGCACGGAGATATAAAGAAAGTGGATCTCCATGTTGTCCGTCATTATGTAAAAGTACTGTCCCGCCTTCAAAGTTTTTGAGTCCGCGAAAGTGTCGAATGGCTTCTTTTGTGACACAATACTTTGTAAAGCACTCCACCAACAGCCTAAAAAAGAAGACTACAAGTCAAATTATCAGAAGCTCTACCCACTGATTTTCATATGGACAATCATTTTGTATATATGTGACAAATTTATAAACATATAGACGCATAAGCTCAAGTAACATAAAAGGACTGCCTGAAACTTAATCATTTACTCTCATTGGTAGGTTTCAAAAATCAAGCTGAACAAACAACAGTTAAATCACTAAAGCAAGAAAACTTAAATTTTCGCAATGAAATCTAAAAGAAGAAAAATTCTTAAAATTCTTACGCGTAGGTTCTCACATTTGGTTGCAAGCGCTTGTAATCTTCAACCATCATTCCAAGTAACTCAGCGACATCTTGAACCCTAGATTATCACATTGAATTTTTAACACCTTTAATACAATTAAGAAGTAAATATGAAGGAACTCAAACGACGATATAAATATTTTAAGAACTAGTCTCGGCATGGCAATTACTACTCCAAGAGCAATGATAAAGCACAATGATTTTTCAAAACAAACAAAGTAAATCGAAACTGTGGAATGTAGACCACCGACCCAAATAACCAACTTCCACGCGAGTCTCTGTTTTTCAAAGATCAGACATTTTTGTCTGTCAAGATCAGGTGTTGGTAAGTTGGTCAATGAGACAATCAACAGAAACTCCGAGTCCATGAGAATACCAATCACTATTGCTATTGAGCCACAGGCCACTAAGGTAGTTTTCATTACCATCGTACACTATACAGTTTCTATGATAGCATAATAACCATCAGGTAGAGATTGTTTACCTGTCATATGACTCAGCTCTTGTAAATGCTTGGATCACCCAATTGTATGACTCCGTATCAGGTTTCATAAAAGCTATAACAACCAACAGCAATCATAAGGAAACTTCTAAAACATTCAACATCCTAAGGTGTATAATTTGTTGTGTAGTACATGGAACAAAATGAGTAGTGATTTAAGTTAAATGAATCATTACATATAGCACCATAATGGTGTTTAATGCAGATAACTCCATCTTAGTCTCAGTTTCACGATAAAAGTTGATTTGGGATTCCGTTGATATGCACCAAATTTTAGTATCACAGTTTTAATACAGAATCAAGTGCACATTGTAGTTTGTATGCCCTTTCTTGATTGCATAATGTGAAGAAAATCAAATATTTCCTGAAATCTAATTACATCGAACCTACCTAATTTATGTCCCAACACAAAACTCATCCAAAAACTTTTTTGAAGTGTGGGGAGGTATGAACTTATGAAGCCAATGTATGATAACAAATAACTGAAATTACATGAGAAATAATTTACAATGAGGTTAAAGAATGAAAAGCAAGAACAAACCTTCTCCATATTCCATGTTCTCAAAGGTGGAAAAAGCAATTTCAGGAATTCCACAAGTAGCCTACAACAGTAGCCACAATTTCAGGAATTCCACAAGTAAGTTAATAAAATCTAGACCTACAACAGAAACCAATAAGTTTGGTTTTGAGAGTCGCATAATGGTTTCCATTTCACCAGTTTTGTTCAAACTAAGTTATTATTTATTAACGCAATTAAACTTCGAAAAACACTGTGTCCACTATGTGTAAAAGCTGCTCCAAATGCATATTAACAGGAAGATCGGTACCTGGCAACTCAAGAGGCAATTGAAATGAGATGTAGTTGCCATTCTACCAGCTGCCTCCATTTCATAAGCTATGGTCAATGCATTTGAGTGGTCCCCCACTTTACAATCCTCCTCAATTAGAAGATCGTAAAGCTCATCCGTAGCTCTAAGGCCGCCCTCAGCACCTTTCAGAAAAACTCTGTTGGCATCTTCCAAATGACTACTTTTCACAAGCTCCTCTGATGAGCAAGAACAAGAACGGTTAAATAGAATCAAACTTAAATTTCAAGAAACTTTTAATCAATCCACAAGCTTGTACACTATACCAATAAGAAGCAGCCAAGCTTGCCGAATGTCATAGTTGAGTTTCTCCATTGCTGCAAGAATTTCTAATCCTCTGGTAGCATGACCTTTTGATCCAAATAAACGAACTAATGCAAGAAATGTCTCGTGAAGAGGCCGAATACCCTCACTCAGTTGCCTTCTAAGAGCGTGCATCTGTCATGCATGGGTTTTAATAAGTCACTCAATTCTACTAAAAAAATGACAAGATCTATTATTCCACTATGATATAATAATAATAACAACAGACCAATACCCTCGATAAAATTACAGGTACTGCAAAATGAGAAAATACATAACTGAGGTTCCCTTAGGAACATAAAGCAAGTTATTAACATTTTAAAACCCCTTGTACATCGATCAAGATCGATATCATAGGTGAACATGTTTGAAAGGGTAAAACTGACTTTTACACAGCGGCTATCTCTACAAAGTTAACCTAGGATATGCTCTAAGGTTGTACTAAGGTGCCCAAATTGAAAGTAAAATTTTACAACAAAAAATTGTGTCAATCATGGAGATTGGGAGTTTTACGTGTTTAGATGAGACTCCGGGCCCTTAAACACAGATAAACTCTTATCTGAAATAAACTATAGGTAAGAACACACTATGCATGACAGTAGAAGAAGATATAAATAGATTGAGAAGATTAACACCAACCCACTAGGTCTCTTGTTATTATCAATGCAAATGCATTATTGCCAATATTGGAGGCCGTAAGTGCAACAGGTAGACGTTCAAGATGAGTCGAGCAGGCTTTAGTAAGTCCTGACTTGAGCTCTAAGTCAAATTTAATCATTTAAATGTCTTCATCAAAATTATAAGTATTATTGTAAAATGTACTGGCCAAGTTGAAGTCAAGTAAGGCTCATCAGTAACTAGCAATTCTTTCACTAGAAGCCGCGTACTGAAGGTATAACTGCTAATGCAGACCCTAATCCCATTTGCAGACTGTAATAGGCAGACCTCAATCGTATACAATTAAAAAATATAAGCTCCAAAATTCAAATTCAAGCATTCTACAATTCTGGGAGGGGGGAAAATCGTACCGCGCCTTCTGCGTCTCGATTGAGGACGTGCGACACAACGAGGCCGTGAAACGACCGTGGTCCAGGGGTGAGCCCCGCAGCAATCATATCGTAAATGACGTCAGAAACTCCCAAAACACTGCCGCTTCTGGCGCGCTCCATCAGCTCCTCCATGAACACGAGCCTCAGGAGCTTCTCGGCGCTGGACGGCGTGAAATTACCATCCGAGCCTCCGGAATATCCACTATCGTCGGAAGATTTCAAGTCGTTCGGCTGGTTCTGTTGCTTTTTCCGGCGCGATTTTCTCTGAGGACTGGAGATTGAGGCGAATTGTGCGGCCGCGTGAGCGACGGAGTTCCGAGGAGCGGAGACGGACACAAAGGAAAGAGAGAATGGGGCGTACGTTAGCAGGGAGGACGCCATTTTTACTGGGGGAAATGGAGAAATGAGAGTGGATAAGGGGGGTGGGGTGGGTGGGTGGTTTTTACAGTTCGAGGGGGTTTAAGGAAAATGAAATGGGGGAGAGGGGGTTTGAATTTATTTAATAATTCAAGTAACGGGTATACGGGTCGGGTCAATCGTTTAATTTATCTTATTGGGCCAAACATTCTCACTTGAAATATGGGCCTTGTGTTAGTAACCATGGTACAAGATGAACCTCATCACCGGCTGAGAATAGTGGAGGCAAGGGCCCGCAATAGGGGTGCTAGACGAGCTGAGCTGCCTCGTGAGCTCGATGAGCCGGGCTTTCTGAAAATGAGTTTGAGCTTGAGCCCAAAACAAAAAAAAACTCGACGAGCTCGAGTTTAAGCCTGTCAAAACAACAAGCGAGCTCGGCTCATCCACACCCCTAGCCCGTACCCAATAACCTTTTACATTTGAATATTGTGTTTTTTATGTGTATTTTTTAAAAATATATTACGTATTGGTCCCTACAAAAAATATATATTATTGAATTTTATTCGGCATGATTTTATTTAAATATTGTGTATCGTACGGGTCAAATTATTGGTATATACAAATGTAACAATCCGATTAGGGCTACATTTTAACAATCAATACTAAACTTTCTCTCGCTCTCTCTCTTTATTATTGGTTAGTCGTCTTTTTCGTCTTTGTTTGCCCTAAATCAAGCGATAGATAAGTTTTTCCAACGAATGTGTAAGTAGGATTTGGATATTGCATCATCATTTGTAATACTTCAAACTTGTATATATAGTTGAAACTATAAATATGCTAAACATTTTAAATAATTAAATCATGAACACATCCAAACACAGTACTACCATCAAATTACTGTTGGAACATTAATCCAACGTTGGACTTATATGTGAAATATTATGTGTTGCAAGACTGTCACGTAAAATTAAGCCCGTTAAAGTGATCGACTAAAGTTTATCTGGATTGGGCTTTAATGTGTCTAATAGGGTGTGGGCCTTTAATGTGTAGAGACATTAAAGTAATTTTATTATAGTGATGGGCTAAAATAAAATTACACAAGATAGCCCATTAGGTTATCTATATATATTGGTCATGGTCCCCGGATCACATGTACGAATTCCATTCTCTATGTATTCCATCGACATAAAGAAAACGAAGAGAAGTCTAAAGGGTTCTCGGGTCCGGATGTACATGATGATCTGGAAGATCCATGATTGTTCATATCAATTCCACCGGAGTAAGGTACACTTCCGATTTATGTTTATGCCCAATATTCTTGATGATTCGACATGACGGTTCCATGGGATTTATTCAAGTTTATTCCAACAAGTGGTATCAGAGCCGACCATGTTTGAATCATCGGGGATTTAGGTGTTAAATGAGATATGATATTATGAATTTGATTATGTAAATTGCTATCGAAATCTGAATCCATAATTGTGTTCTGTAATCCTGATTAAGATGTAAAAAAAAAAAAAAAAAAAAATTTTGTCAGACATTAAATTCTGAAATTAGGGCTAATATTGAATCTGAAATAAGATTTAATTATTGGATTGCATGTCTGGTTTTTCCTCTACTTATCCGAATCCCAATCTGATATACAATTCAATTATTTGAAATTGTTCTATTGTTATTGATTGATTCCGTTTTGGATATAAATTTTTATGGTTCAGTCAATTCTCATGAATTGAATTAAGATTGAAGAATTAAGTTTTACGGCAAAATCTGAAATTCCAATTCGCAATGGTAAATCAATGGCGGCTGATTTGGTTTTCCGGCCAAGCCATCCTTCGGCACCCTATGGTTCCACCGACAACCATGACTCACACCACCATCTTCTTCCCGTTTCCAGCGGCCAATATAGCGAACGCAAGTCATTGTCCTTCGCAATTCTTGGCGGCGGGGATTCGCTAATAAGGGATCTTTAGTGGCCGACGGAGAGAAACTGTGAGTTGTGTGTTTTCGGCGGTGGTGTTGCTTAGGTTACAGTCATGGTGGTGGCGGCGGGTCTGACGAAAGAAAATTGGGTAGAATGGAATTTTGGGAAATTACAATTTAACCCCAGATTTAGGGTTCTTGTAATTTCAAATTTGGTCCCCTAATTTAAGTTTGAGATATTTAGCATTATTTCAATATGGCCCATATTTTGGTTATTCCTGATTTTGAGCCGGGGTCGATTTGAAATAATGAAAAATCCGTATTACAGCCTCAAGCTTTCGAAAATTGCATTTCAGTCCCCATTTTTCAAGTCTCTCTCAAAACAGTGATATACATTCAGAAAATACAGTTTAACCCCCAAAATTAAGTATTTCTGAATCTTAGGTCCCTTTTCACTCAAAGGCTTTTCTTTCAAAATTTTATTCAGTCCTTCAAGTTTTTTTTTTGGATTTTCTGAATTTGGGGCAAATGCAATTTTTTTTTAAGTAATGAAAAATTGATTTTAAGTTTTACAAAAGGTTTTGGGGCCACTTGAAATTTATGTTTTATGAAGAATCAAACGAATAAGTGAATTATTTTTAATTCTCTTTAAGAACTTGTTTGGTCAATAAAGTGAGATTCAGTGTGAATTTCAATTTAGTTTCCTGAGGGATTTTATTTTGGGGAATTTCAGATTTCTAAAGTTCGAGTCTTTTTGGATTAATTAGTCAAATTATGGATATGAATTATTATAATTCAATTGGTTTTGACTCATTAAAGTTTCGTTTGTTTGTCAATATATGTATGAGTTATCATGTATAACTCAATAAGCTTTGACCCAATCGATATTTGGCACGTAGACTCGTGACTTTATTATAAATTTGAGTCTTCATTGTTTTGTGAAAATTCATAAGAATTTAGATTTATTTGTCAGAAATTTATTGTTGGCTTTAAATCTAATAAGGTTGAATTTGTGAGCTCATTTTTTTTTACTTTAAGCTCAAATTCAAATAAATATGAATTTTACGATTTATGATTTAGGCTCATCTTTGGGTTATAAAATGAAGATTTCTAGTCGACTTTATTTTGACTTTAAATCTAAATAACGTGGGATTTGGGTTCATAAGGTAATTTAATTAGGCCTCTGACTAAAGATTGTTTGAGAAAGTCTAAAGGCTTAAATTCAGTTAAAATTCAAATATTGGTTTGGTTTATGTATTTTGATATGAATTAAGAGAAGCAGCATCTCGCCCAAGTGAGCTCTCCTGTGAAACTTAATTTATTTTGAAATACAAAAGGTTTTGTGCATGTAATAATGTGGGTATTGTGTCGGCCCTAAGGAAGGCCAATACTTTGCAGAATTGCATGTGCACATTGTGGTGGTAAACGCGTGGCGATTATTTGGTGTTTTGCATGTGAATAATAGTTTGGCCCTAAGGTAGAATTATTATTTGATGTGCTCTTATTGTCAGTGTTTGATTACTACACCAAGATATCACTTGCAAGTTAATATCATTGTCCAAAGATAAGTTATTAATGGAGTGCCCGATATCTTGAGATGGAATATACCTTTATTTGAATTTGTGGTTGATATATAATAAAAAGTTGCCGCTTAAAAGGTTAACGAGTCGTCCATAACTTCATGTTAACATTGGGCTAGGTATTTTATGATAAATGAACCCATTTCCGTTTAATTATGTCATACATACATAGATTCTATTTGATATTTTTATGACATAATAGTAGTTGTGAGTATGTCTTCTTGTTTATGTTCTCTATTTAGTTCATGCTTCCGCTTCTGTATTCTCTGTCAATGTTAATTTTGGTTCTTGTGCTTTATAGCACAATTTACTTATTATTTAGGGTGCATAGATCTTGATTTTACCTTTTAAATAGAACGACCAACTAGTTACTTCGGAATTAAAAGTTTCCTTAAGGTTAAGGTAAAAGGGACTTAAAGAATATGATCGTTCTAATTATAAGTATTAAGATCATTTAGTGCACCATTTAAGAAATCTTTAGGGGCATCAAGATTGATAGGGCAAGTACTAGAATGTTTCTTAAGGCACTCTTTTGATACGTTTTATTATTAAAATGACAAGTTTGAATCAAGTATGGTTGTGACTAATCTTGTTTCATAATTAATAAGAGAAAAGAAATATAAAGGAGTACATTCAGTATTAGTTTAATCTCACTTTCGGCTTAAGCACTAAAGTTACGATTTATTAACTTTAAAGTGCATATGGTTTGATTTTTCTTTCTACATCTATAGTCAACATAAGGTTTGTTTCAAAACCTAAAGGATAAATGAATTCTTTGCCAGTTCATATTTGGCTATGTGTAGGAATAAAATGACATAAACGAGAAAAGACTAAAAGTACTCAGTTAGCTACTATCCCATAGAATGACACATTGTTGCAGTAGAGACATCATAATAGATTTTCCAAAAGTAACAGAATCATGTCCGCTTTATCTGTTATTTAAAGATATGAGTCTCCAAAGTATGTCAAATGACAAGTAAGGTTTTGCTTCTAATCTTAAGAGAAGCACTAAAGACTGCAACATATGTTTCTTTTTTTTTTAAGAGGGATGTATAAAATCTCTTAAGGATATTGAGTTTAAGGGGGGAGAAAGGGTTATACTCATTGTTGTATGAAAGAGAGAATTTATTTTTCTCATTTTGTTGCTATAGACAATAATAAAAAATACTTCTCCCACATAAAGGGAATTGCTCCTTAAAGGTAAACTCAACAACCTTAAAAGAATACAATATTAAATTGAGTTAAACTTAAGATGATAATGACATTTGGATCTTATCAATTGTCAAAAGTGTGAAATCATTTGGTCACAAATGTATATTTGAGACCATTTGAATTTCAATAGGCAATGTTGAAAAAGTTATAACTAAAGTCTAATCACCTAGAGTTTCACTCAATACACTCTGTTCTAGAGTTTTAGGATTCCCTAAACGGTGTTACAACTCATAATGATTATCTCATATTTGTGAGGTAAATAAAGTTAATGTTTGTATATACCATGTGATACGTGGAAGATAATCATACTCATCTCACTCAATGCCCAATAAAGATCTTACGGTAAAAGAAGAATGCAAAAGGTTCCCTATGCTGTCAGCTTTGGAAAATTATATGCATATTCGGTATGTACGCATTCGGCTAAATCGTACATAAAGTTAGGTAGATATTTAAATAATTCTTTAAAGTAGATCTTTGAATAGAAACAAAAGGATTATACAGTAATTATAGAGAACATAAGGTCATTTATGCTCATTTATCGAAATCAGTTCATTTGGGAGATCATTTGGTTTTTTGATTTCGAGTTTGTATGATGCTTGTACATTGTAGATCCATTTAATGTATACATAATTAAAAGAGAATTTAAGTACGAGTGTTTAGCCAACACCCAAAACTCTTTTTTAACTACGGTAATCAGTTTATAAAAGCATCTTATTTTTGTAATATACAGAGTGGATAGGTGTCTATAGAATACGTCGATATAAACTCCATTATGTGTGCACACTAAGGATGTCACCCAAAAAGGTCTCATGAGCATATTGCTCGTATGGGTGTCATATTAATTAAGGATATTCGGTTTTAGTGGGAGTTTATAATAAATGTATTCTTTTGGTGTAGACACAATGTTTGGGTTAATTCGGATTAAGGATACTCTTAGGATAATTTCTGCAGAAATAAGGTTTTGGTTTATTCACACTCTGATTGTTAAGGTTTGATCTCGTTAAGGAGGACCAATTGGAAATAGGTATGTTAAGGTCACATTGCATGACATTTCCATGCTACACATCCACATCATAATCTATGTCATTCAATTGTGTTGATATTGTGACCATTGTTGGGTCCCGTTACGACTAATGTGAACGAAGGCCCCTTTGATTCAGTGTTAGCATGATTGATGGACGAGATTGGTTATAGACACACTTCGGTAATGACAGCAAAGTTGAGCTCAAAATTTATTTATGCAACCTATAATTATAAAGTTACACATATAGTCCAAGTGGGAGATTGTTGGAACATTAATCCAACGTTGGACTTATATGTGAAATATTATGTGTTGCAAGACTGTCACGTAAAATTAAGCCCGTTAAAGTGATCGACTAAAGTTTATCTGGATTGGGCTTTAATGTGTCTAATAGGGTGTGGGCCTTTAATGTGTAGAGACATTAAGGTAATTTTATTATAGTGATGGGCTAAAATAAAATTACACAAGATAGCCCATTAGGTTATCTATATATATTGGTCATGGTCCCCGGATCACATGTACGAATTCCATTCTCTATGTATTCCATCGACATAAAGAAAACGAAGAGAAGTCTAAAGGGTTCTCGGGTCCGGATGTACATGATGATCTGGAAGATCCATGATTGTTCATATCAATTCCACCGGAGTAAGGTACGCTTCCGATTTATGTTTATGCCCAATATTCTTGATGATTCGACATGACGGTTCCATGGGATTTATTCAAGTTTATTCCAACAATTACAACTAGGTAACATATTGAAAAATAATAATAATAATACAATTAAAAAGTACGGGGGTGTGATTAAAGTACACTTAGAAAGAAAAACATAAATAAAGTCCGTCAAAACTATTTTTCGGAGCATGAATAATAATTTTACAATATTCATGCTTCGAAAAATAGCTTCTAAAAATCGACCCCTTCTTTTTTCCCTTTATGCCCTTGAATCCAAAGTCACGATGGTAGAGAGGTTCATTGGATGCATATAAGTAGTGGATCCACCAAATATTTGATCGACAATCATTCTATTTGCCCTCTCGGATGGATGAAATGCATCCCAAAATACGTACAAATCTCTGTTCGGACAGAGATTCGAAAACGGGGTGCAAAGGCCCAGCCCGTTATACGGGCCTTGTCCACAACATGCTATCTTCGAGGTTTGAAATCCTGTAGACATATAAAATACACATAAAATGTTAGTTAATAACTAATATATTATAAATTAATTGCATTCTATAGAATTTTTAAGATTATACTTAACAAATGTAAAATTAATTATTTCTAATTTTACCAACCAAATTATATAATTCCTTATCTATCTCTCAATAAGGGACATGGCCTATACTATATGAAGTATGAACTAGTTAAGTATTTAAAAAATTAAAATTATCCTACACTACTTTTTTTCTTTAATGTAATCGATGGTAGCAACAGTGTGAAAAAAAAATGCTACCTAACCCATAAAAACATTAAAGTATTTCAATTTTTTTAATTAATTATGTATATTCTTTTAGTACACAATTATGTAAAATAGAGTTCATAATTACACTTAATTAAAAAAAAAAAACATTAGAGTCTATGTTTTAGAATAATACCTTAACCCTAGTGATATATATGCATTATTCCATGCATTATATACCCACTAATTAAATTGATGCACCAACAATTTATTAGCAATTAACAATAAACAATAATAATCTTATAGGTATGCAAATAATTGATTTAGCAACTAGCAATTTCAAATTATGCACACCCAAATAAATAAATAAACGAGGCGATACATCGAAATACGTACCGAATTGTTCGGGATTGGATATGAAATCCATATGCATCTGGTTCGTATTAGCTGCAACGAAAACATCAGTGCCGATATCTTGGTTGAGTTCATCGATCATTTGAACCAATTGAGGATTAAAGAGTGATGCAGCAAGCTGCAATTGTTCTGCACATTCCCCATTGTTACTATGCAATGCTAATTCTGCAGGCACACACCCTAACGGCCCCGTTCCAGTCACGATTACTCGCCGAGGCCCGAGTTCATAAAGTCTCTGCATTTAAAATTATACATTTTATTATTATAACTGATGATTAAGAAATTAATAAAATGTAGTATATATTTAAATAAGTATAAAGATATAATTAAGGGTAAAAACAAAAACCCCCTAAACTTAGATTATATTATAATAAACCAACTCCACCTATTCGTAATTACTAAAAAACCCTTGAGGTTTGTTTCCGTCTTACACCAACCCCGTACAATGTGATTTTTCACGGATTTTTTTATTCCAATAAATAGAATTTACACAATTCCAGACATCTTCTTTTACTTCTCACCTATTTAACAGAAGGTATAATAGACTGTACACATTTTTTGTCAAAAAAACTCGATCAACATTTAATCAGAGGGGGGGTTTTGGTTATTATTACGGATAAGTAGAGGTGTTTTTCGTTATTTAGCCTAAGTTCAGGGGTTTTTCTACCCTATAATCAATGTACATCATGAATATATAGGATGCTCCGAACCGAAATTTTTTTTTGGAAAATTAAATTAAATTAAAATATATATAAAAAAATTGAAAATTAAATAAAAAAATATTTTTTTTAGGAAAGAAATTGGATTAATAATTAATGTACCTGCAAGACTTTCTTGTATTCAGAAATGACAAAGGGCACATAGTCTTGGATGGAATATTGTTGAGACCTAATAGAGTAAGGGACCAAGAAATAATTATTGACAAAATCATTCCCTCCCAAAGTCATTAGCACTAATGACTCATTAACAAGTTTTTTAGCCTCAGTTGCTCCAATCTCTCTCATCAATCTCTGCTGGTACTGCCTGAAGAAATTCAGCTGTTCGTATATCCTTATTATGTTCACCTGCAGCACCATAAAATGATCAAATGAGAGAGAGAGAGAGAGAGAGAGAGAGAGATTTAGGGTTTGCAGTAAATAAAAAAAAAACTACATACAAACTGGATTCCTGTGTCATTAAGAACACCAACTCCAGCTGATGCAAAGTTGGCACCAACTAGTAGTTTCTGCCCCGAAAGCTCTCGGCTTAGGTACGGAATTGTCGGTTCCCAACCCATTTTTTCACCTATATATATATATATATATATATATATATATATATATATATATATATATATATATATATATATATATATATATATATATATATATATATATATATATTTATATATATGATGAACCTCAAAGGTATCTTCCTCATATACATGCATATATAATATGGGTGTTTCGGGTGGGTGTGCGTTGGAGAAATTCATCGAAAACCAAAGGGCAAAATTGTAATTTTGCATCCTTAAAGATATATGTAATAGTGTAATCCTTCCATGCATTGCATGAATCATACTTTGCAAATGTAAAAAGGTAACCTTTATTTTAAAATTTGAAATGGAAAGTAGAGAAATTAATGAATAGGGAAGAAAAACTTTACTAATAATATCGGGAATGTTGAGGCCGTTCGAGAAACGGCCGGTGGGGCGGTGCGTCGGAAAATCGATGCCGTAAGGGGGAGCATCCGCTCTGGCGGTGGTGGCTAAGTAATTGTTGTTGCCGTTGTCCACCAACGAATCTCCAAACACGAAAAATGCCTTGCCTTCTACATGGTTGCACAAATAATTGAACTCCAAAGCCAAAACAAACACAAAAATCAAATAAAATCTCGAATTCTCCACTAAATTAATCATTTTCTTGATTTACCACAAAAAAAAATCTATAAAAAAATTAATATTTTTTTGAAGATTTTGGAGATGTGTTTATGTTTCTTGGTTGAAAATGGTGAAGGGTTTGGTGCCTATTTATATAGGATGGAGTTTAAGAGCGTAATGGACAATATTTGGTAATAAGAAAGGGCTAGTGAATTAAATCAGCTACTATTGTAATAAATTGGACAGTTGTTTTTGTGAAATTGATGAGTTCACTCATTTAATTTCTTGGCTTTTTTTTTTTTTTTTTTTTTTTTTGCAACGTGGTCAAAATGAGGTTGCTTTTAATTATTATGTTCATAATATAATTTATTGTCCTTGGTTTTTTTCACCTTTTTATTTATTATTTTTTGTTGTTTTGGGTTTCAGGTTTCGAGGAAAAAGAAAAAAATGGTGTAGATAAAAAATATTCTTTTGGTGGAAGGATTCAGACTTAAGTTAGGGGTGTAAATGGAGTTCGAGCTGAATTGTTTTATATAATAATTATTATTAAAAAAAAAGGGATAGAATTCAACATTTCTTTCTTACTACAATGGAACTTCGATAAATTAATAACCTTGTTTAAATAATAGATTTGGCTGGTCCCGACTCGGTAAAAACTACTAAATTATTAGTTCGATAAATTAATATTTCGATAAGTTTAGGGTAAATTACGAAACCCCTCTTGAAGTTAGGTTAGATTATAAAAAACACCCCTCATATCTGTAATTATCAAAATCCCCCAACTTTTATTTACATTTTACACTGACCCCTATATTTTGTGATTTTTCACACTATACGATTCTCCATTTCGAGATTCAAATAAAAATCCACATCACAACAATATAAATCTCCAATAACAAGCAAGCCCAATAAATAAAAGCAATAATACGCAAATCGAACACGCGTTATAAATCTCAATCAACTTTCATAAACTAGCAAAACTTGCTCGACCAAACACACCCTTAAACAAACCCCTTCGTGCTACGATACAACAATTATTCCCAAAAAAAAAAAAACCAACATCGAATTCGCCACAAACTAGCCATCATCGTACAAATTAATCACAACAATTACTAGAGAAAAATCGAAATAAACAAATCATTATTGAAACGAAAATTCGTCGACGTGAAATGACGATTTTAGGTCCTCGAGTCCACTGCGAGAATAGTGGAGAGATTCATGGGCTTCATGTACTTGTTGTCACCGGTCAATATCTGTTGGACTATGATTCTATTGGCCCTTTCAGAAGGGTGAAATGGGTCCCAAAATGCATACAAATCTCTATTTGGGCACAAATTGGACAATGGTGTACAAAGCCCAATTCCATTGTATGGGCCTTGTCCACAACATGCTATCTTTGATGTAATAAATCCTGCAAAATTACGATTTTAGCCCCTGATTTTCAGATCACGTGGTAACGATAACATCTATGTCTTGTCGAATGCGTAAATTAGGTTATAGATTTCGATACAAAATCGGAATAGACGATTTTTATTTAGTAAAAATTACGGTTTTAGTCACTGGATTTTCAGATCATGTGACAGCGTGGCATTTATTTTTTGTAAAATGTGTAAATTAGGTTCTAGACTTTGATACAAAATCGAAATAGATGAACTAATGTCGATGGGAAAAAATTACGGTTTAGCCCCTGAATTTCATATCACGCGACAACGATAGCATTTATGTCTTGTTAAATGTGTAAATTAGGTTCTAGATTTCGATACATAAATCGAAATAGATGATTTTTTTTATATTAAAAAATACGGTTTTAGTCATTTCAGATCACTTGACAACGACAATGGTAGTATTTATGTCTTGTCGAATGTGTAAATTAGGTTCCAGATTTCAATACATAAGTCGGAATAGATGATTTTTTTTAAGTAAAAATTACGGTTTTAGCCCCTGGATTTCAAATCACGTGACAACTATAGCAATTATGCCTAAAATTGTGCCATTCAGGGGCTATCGTAGAATTCCGAAGAATTCGACTTTTTACTAAAACTACATTTTAGCCCCTGAATGGCACAATTTTAGTAAAAAAGTCGAATTCTTCAGAATCCCACGAAAAAAGTGAACATAAAAGAATTTTTTTAATAAAATTTTATAATTAGATATGATTTAATCAAGTGAGTTAGACAATACTAATTAACAATTTAATAATTAAATAAAAACAAAAAAAAATAAGTGAATGAACTTACCATAGGCTTGAGGATTAGATACAAAGTCCATATGCATAGTGTAAGTATTGGCAGCAACAAACACATCTGCCCCAATTTCACTGTTCACGCTGCTAATCATTTCAGTTAGCTGTGGGTTGAACAACGCCGCCGCCCTCATCAGCTCCACCGCGCACTCGCCGCCCCTGCTCCGTTGCGCCAGCTCAGCCGGCACGCACCCCAACGGCCCTGTTCCGGTCACCAACACCCTTCTAGCTCCCAAATCATACAGCTTCTGCATTTATTAATCGAACAACGACGTGTTACAATTTTATTACCGTCAAAATCGTGACAGCGGAATTAAGCGAATTTAAAAAAAAAATATTATTACCGTCAAAACTTTGCGATACTCGGAAATGAGGAACCGAACGTAGTCCGGCAGCGAAAACTGTCGGGATCTCGCGGAAAACGGCACCAAATAGTAGTTGTTCACGAAGTCGTTCCCGCCAAGCGTGATAAGCACGAGCGCTTGGTTGACCAATACCCGAGTTTGGTCCGGCCCGATTTGACCGGCGACACGTGTCTGGTACTGCTGGAAGTACTCTATTTGCTTACCAATCCTAATAATATTTAACTGCAACAACACCAAAAATAATAATACACTAATAGTTATTAAAAAAATAACAATTAATTATTAATTACAATTAATTAAATTGTTAATTAAGACATACAAACTGGATTCCAGTGTCATTAAGTATTCCAACTCCAGCAGAAGCAAAATTAGCACCAACAAGAAGTTTATCACCCTTTAGAAATGGGCTTAAGTATGGCATTGTTGGCTCCATTCCCAATTGCTCACCTTCAAAAAATTAAAAAATATTATTTATATTTATATATATTTTTGTAATAATAATGAAATAATAATGAATTTGAAATTGTACTTATGATATCGGGAATGTTGAGGCCGTTAGAGAAACGGCCGGTGGGGCGATGAGTTGGATAGTCGATTCCGTAAGGAGGGGAATCTGCACGAGCGCTAGTGATTAGGTAGTTGTTGTTGCCGTTGTCGACGAGCGAGTCGCCGAAAACGAAGAAAGCTCGTGCATCGGCTAGTTGCGGCGAGATTGAGGCGAATGTGACTAGGATTAGGGTTTGAATAAGTGGCCATGCAGAAATTCTTGATGCCATTTTTGTGAATTGCAAGATTTGTTTTTGTGTGTGTGTGTGTGTTGGAATTGTGAGATGAGGGATTTGAATATGTGATGGGGTTGTATATATATAAGATTTTTTGGAGGTTCAATAAATGGGATTTTTTTATGATAGGGCCACATAAGAAATAAATAAATAAAAAGGGAAATTACAATCACCCCCTTGAGGTAAGGTTTATTTCTGAAAACACCCCTCTGTTTTCCATAATTACATCCACCCCTTGCATTTGTAGATTTCTTACATTAACACCCTTTTGTATGGGGTGGATGTAAGAAATTTACAAATTTCAGGGAGTTGGATGTAATTTTCAAAACATATGGGGGTTTTTATAATTATATTTTACATCAGGGAGGTGGTTGTAATTTATCAATAATAAAATGAAAAACAGAGGGATTCTTGAAATTGAAACAGAGGATTAATTATTCAAGTTGTTATATTGTATATTAGATATATTGTGTTGGAATAAAATGTAAAATTAAAATCAAAATTTAATCCCTGCATCAACGAAATTTCGAGAACTATACGTAATTTCTACACGAAAAAGTCGAGCATTATGCGTAATTTAATTTGCTCTGTGTATGAAAATTCGAAATACTATTCTTGATTTACATAAAACAAATTGATTTACATCAAAGTGTGACCTAAATTAGTAGGAAGATTTTTAGACTCTTTTGGGAAAATTTTATGTTAATAAGTAAATAAATAAATAATATATATAAACACACACACACACACACACACAATCCAAGAGTTTATAAAGCTAATATATTATGTTTCATAAGCCAATTAATTTCAATCATAATCATTGCAATAATTGGGGCATTAAATCAATTTGTTTTATTATTATATATAGAACACATTACACATGAGTTTTCCATCATTATCAAGATAGTTAGGGCCCTGCGTTTGGCTAATCTGTTGGATTTTATCTGTAAAAGTGTCGATTCATAAGAGCGCTTTTGGTCCATATTTAATGATACTTTGAAAGGGATTTCACGTTTTTTAATTGATTTTCCAAGAATTTAAGTCCCATTTTTTTTTTGTCTTAGGTTTGCTTACAAAAATGAATAAATAAATAATATTCTTAACAAAATTGGGTGATTTTTGACATGACATATTTGAAATTGGCTATAAAACACCTAACATTTTTTTATTTAAATAAAACACAACCATTTGGATTGTAATGATGTATATTTAGATATAGTGAAACTAGTAAATTTATTACATACATTATAAGGTAAAGATAAAGTGTAATTACAAAAAAATATATTCTTTTGAGAAATTACATCCAACTCCATGAAGTTTGTATATTTCGTACATCCAACCCTTACAAAAGGGTGTTAATGTAAGAAATCTACAAATGCAAGGGGTGGATGTGATTATGGAAACTTGAGGGGAGTTTCGTAAATAACCTTATTTATTATAGATAGTTAAAAAGGGTTTAATTAATAAGGTTAAAATACATAGTTCAATTGTTTTTTCAACTATAATATGAAAGGAAAATATTAATAAGGTTAATATTGTTTTTTAACTAAAAGAAAACCTTAAAATGCAATATATATTGAAAACCATGTGAGTGAATATAAATGTGGTGGGGTATTATTTTGAGCTACCTTATAAATAAATCCCCTTTCCATAGTAAAATAAAATAAAATAAAATAAAATAATATAAAATAAAATAAAATGAAATGTTGGTGTAAGGAAATTGTACAGTCATAAACATTTTCAACTACCCTCATTTATAGTTCTAAAGTTTCATAAATTTGTGCCAAATTTGTCTGCTATGTTTTTTAAATAATTAATCTCGAATGAGAGTTCAAATAAACCAATTGAGCTTGTTTGAATTAATTCATCTTAAAATTAATCTCAAATCATTAACTCTTATTTTAAGTTAATTTTACAGTATTTAATTAGAAACATGTTACACATTTGCAATTTACTTATAATTGATATAATAAACTATTTAGAAACTATTATTAATCATTTGAGGTTTAATTAATTACTAAGTAAACCAGCTATATTATAATAATAATAATAATAATAATAATAATAATAATAATAATAATAATAATAATAATAATAATAATAAGTTTATTTATAATATGTGGGGTTTTAAACCAGCTACCGTAACAATTTATTCGGTTCATTAATTATTTTATTTTTTTAAGGCCCACAAGTTTTTAATCTGGGGAGACAATGTAACAAACTCATCCCTTTTATTTCCATGCTATAAAATTATAATATAAAATAATAAAAATAATATAATATATATAATGTAAAAAAAAGAGTACCATTACAAAAAGGGCCCCTTTTATTTTTGCAATCTTTATTATTTATATCAAGAATTAAACGAACTTGAAAAAGTAGGTAAGATTTTATTTTCAGTAAGGCAAAGGGAGAGGGGTGAGGGCCAAATGATCAATTGCAGAAAGTTTCGGGTCTGATTTTGTATTAAAATTACTACTTATTTACCTTGAGATATCACCAAAATAGTAAAATTAATTCATCATTTGTGTGAAATAACCAAATACCTTATCATATATTAATGTATTCATATGTACCAACAAAATATAATATCAAAGGAAAATAAATAGCTTTGTTTTAAGTAAATTCAATTAAAAAAAAGATAATTTGGTTCACCTCCCTTTAAACTTTGATGATTACAACTACCACCCTGAGGTAAAGTCTATTTAGAAAAAAAACCATCGCATTTTTAAGAAATTACATCCAGTCCATGCACTTTGTAATTTTTTTATATTCACTCTCTTATAAACGAGTGTTGATGTAAGATTTCTACAAATTTCAAGGGGTCGGATGTATTATGAAAACATGAGGGTTTGTTTGTAAATAGACTTGATTTTAGGGGGCAATTGTAATTTACTATAATTAAAAGTTTGGCATGTACCCTCCATCCATTTATTTCGTTAATATCATCGATCAACTTTTATGAAAAATGCACATTTCCCCCTTAATTTTGTAAATTAAATCAAATTACTTCTAATGAAATTTGAAAATACACATTGTTCCAAAAAATAAAATAAAGTAGCTCGTCTAGTACAATTGACTCTGAATGATAAATATTTAATGCTGATTATCCTTTATAATATTAAGATAAATATCTATTTTCCACACAAATAAAGAATTATTTATATATTTTTACTCCAATTAATGCTGCCAAAATATTATTTATTACTGTATATTTTTTTGTCAGAAGTTGTGTGTATTCCCATCTCCTATTGCTGTATTTATTGTTATTTGTTACCAAACTTTGTAGACCATTTATTCTTGTAATTTTTCTTGGTGGACAATCATATCTTATGTGTTGTACTTAGGGGTGACAATCGGGGTACATAAGTCGAGCCTCGGTATGCTCGAACTCAAACACCGTCGAATTTTAAGATTAGAAGCTCAATCTTACATACTATCGAACTTAAACTCGACTCACGATAGTTGACTTTCTGATGAGAACCAGTGCATTAGTGCTGATATAATCGCACCCAAAATTGTGTAATATAGAGTTTGAGCTAGACTAATTCATATACTTGATTAAAATACTATAACTCTTAACTTTACGCAATAAACCTTTTTATCATAGTGAATATCATTTTGTATTTTGCATTAATTGAATTGTATTATTTGACCAAATAAAATAATTAAATAATAAACAAATTAAAAGAAATTAGTCTTTCTTTCTAGTTTCTACCTTATATCTTCTATCTTAGAGGGCCATTTAGTTTTGGGCTAACAAGTTGAAACCCAAGTTTTGATTTGGGTTGAATTTGGAGCCCAATTGAAAATGGACTGAATATATAATTATTTAATGGGTGAATTGCGTTTTGCAGCCCATAATTAACCCTAATTGGCGCTTTGCACCCTCATATTTTCAAAACTGGCAAAGTCCATCCTTAATTTATATTTTTCATGCCACAATGCACCCTACATCAATTTCTTATGAGATTTTAGCCCAAAAATCAATATATCACGATATTTGAACTTCTGAAAAATAACAATTTAAAGCCTCATTCTAAATAATCCATTTAATTTCTATCAACTAGACATTTAGAAGTAGTATTAATGTCCTGCAATTATTATTCCTTTTTTAGTTTTTTAATAAATATTAATTTTATGGAAATATGAAATTTTGAATTATTTTGAAAATTAAAATTGAATTACAATTAGAAATTTTATATACATTTTTTACTTCGACGTAGAACATACTAAAAAAAATCACCAGTTATGTTTTAAATATATATACAAGTAAAATAATAAAATAATATTAAGTAAGAAAACAAAACATAAAGAATAACAAAAATTCCTTCAAAGTGTAAAATATCGCGACATATTGATTCTTTTTGGCTAAAATATCTCAAGTAATTGAGGTAGGGTGCATTTTGCAATGTGATGCATATTTTAAGGGTGGGCTTTGCCAATTTTAAGATGTTAGGGTGGCAAATGACAAATACTATTAGTTCTGGGTGCAAAACGCAATTCACCCTTATTTAATTGGTGTGATTAATTAAGATTTAACTACCAAATTAAATAATTATTTGTTCGTTTTATATTATATATGTACAGTATTAAAACTATTTAAAAACATAATTAAATAGGTAGAAATAACCAACGAATTAATTAAACATAAATTATATACAATCGGAGATGAGCTAATCGCTCTCACACTTCTAATTCGTACCTCCGACATGAATCCTCCGCCACCGCCACCACCACCACCGCCGCCGCTACTTCCGCCGCCGCCGTCCCCTGCGACTTTCCTCTCATCTCACCACCAAAATCCACCGCAGGCGTCACCCTCCCTTCCCACCGCCCTCTCTAGTCTCTCCTCTCTTCTCCATCTCTCCACCATCACCCTCAATTCTCTCCCCGCCCCCATCTCCGCCGCCGCAGATTCTCCTCCCTTCCTCCCCTGCCCTTTCAACCCTAACCACCGTCTCCCTCCTTCATCTCTCTTCTCTCACTACCTCAATTGCCCTTCCTCCGTCTCCCTACATCACACTTTCCAATACCCGCTCACTCTCCACTCCTCGTCCACTACACGCGCCGCCGACCTACCTTCCCTCCCCATCACCACCTCCTCCGACCTCTCCGTCTCTCTTCAGAACTACGTTGACTATAATGCCCCTACGAACAATTTCTTTTACCGAAGTTGTCCTGGCCCTGTCACCCCTTCAATTCGACCCCCATCATTGCTCAATTTACCTAGGGTTTTATATACTGAATGTTGCGACTTCTACAAAGAGCAATCTGAGAAAGAAGCTATGAGGTTTTCAGTGAATTTAATTAGGTTTCTTCCGTCGGAGATTTGGGCTATTCGGAGTGAAACCGAAGCGTGGGGTCGTGGTATCCCTGCTTCGTACTCTTCGAGAATATTGCGCGCAATTCTAGGGTTGAGAGACTGCAATTTGCTGCATTTGTATGACTGGATAGTTGCTGCTTCACCTAGATACGGTGTAATCATTGATTTTGCCATGAGGAATCATATCGTTTTGTTGGTTAGATTGTGTTTGAAGGCGATTGTTAAGGAAGCTTTCGCGTTATCCGGTTCAATGTTTAGCGATGGAGAACATGAAATGGAGGATAATTCTTTTCCGGGATTGAGCAATCAGAGCTTCGAGTGCCCAATTTTATTGAAAGCGATGACGTGGTTAGCTTTGCAGTTCGGTGTATTGTATGGTGAAATAAATGGGAAGTTTCTCGCGGTTGATGTGTTAAAAGAATGCATAGTCGAATTTGCTCTGCACGCGTCATTGTTTCCTTTGGAACAAAAAGATGCCGACTCTAGTGATTTTGAGAAAGTAGATGTTCGGGTCGAAGAGCAGGTACAAAGTATTGTGTCATTTAGTGACCCTAAACGAGACGAGAGAGAGTATACAAAAGTTGAAGCAGTTGGTCAGAGTGTGATTTTTATATCCGAAGTTGCTGCAGCTGTGGCAGCATTGCACGAGAGATTATTGATTGAAGAGAAAATCAAGAATTGTCGTAATTCACGACCACTGTCTGCATACCAACGGTATTGTCCATTTATTTCGAATTTATTTATTAAATATTGGCTAACCGATAATTATTAATCTCCATATGCTTAGGATGTTTAGTCAATGCACCTTTGCTTGTTGTGCTTCGTTGTTTGCATTTTAAGATAAGACGTGGTTTCTGAGATGGAGGCATAATTTGTGGGTATTTTTTGATACAGCAATATGGAGCATGCTTATGTGTCCAAAATAGCTGACGAGGAACGACAAAAACGTCCCGACTATCGACCTATAATTGACCATGATGGGTTTCTTTGGCAGAGATCAAACAATCAGGTAAATTCTATAAAGTCCACCGCGTGCAGATGAGAGGTTATTTATTTAATTTTCATTTTTCTTTGGTCGCTTTTTTCTATACATAAATTATCGTTGTGATCATTTAGGACACCAACAAAACAAAGACAAAGGAGGAGTTACTAGCTGAGGAAAGAGATTACAAACGTCGAAGGATGTCATACCGTGGCAAGAAATTGAAACGTAATACTTTAGAGGTAAGGTTTCTATGTTTCAGATTTTGTGTTTCTTCTTTATATATATATATGTATGTATTGTTACATTGTATTGTATACAGATGTCACCGTGACTTTGAAACTTAATAAAAGAGTTTGTTTCTTTGCTTGCTGAATCAATCGTTTTCGCTTTGGTAGCCCATCCTAACAATTAACGAAACCTTAAATCTGATTCTAAACCTGATCTTTGTTCTCGACTTTATTTTCTCCTTTTGCCTTAAAGGTGATGAGGGGCATTATAGAGGAATATATGGAGGAAATCAAGCTAGCCGGAGGGATCGGTGACATGTCAAATGCTGTGAAGAAGACAGAATCTTTGGCATCTGAAAATTTGAATAGAAATTCTAAGTTACCTGCAGAGAAAAGAGGCAAATCGGTCGATTCAGAAGATTTTGGGGATGACATCCACCAGCCAAAAAAAGATTCAAATCGGGATCATAGGCATCAAGATCTTGATAAAAGACAAACTAGTCGCAAAGAGACCTTTGCAGAGGATTATTCCCCGAAATCGCACCGAAGAAGAAGCAAGTCGAACGAGCGAAAGTATCATAAAAGAGAGAGAGATGAACATGAGAGAGCTAGTAGTAGTAGTCGTAGTAAGAGAGAGAAAAAAGAAGATAATCGGGAGTATGAAAACAGAGGAAAACGAAGAAAAGACAGTTCTTATCGGGAGAGAGATGACGATGATGGAAGGCATGCGAATAGAAGGAGAAGCAGAACAGAGAGGAGTAGTAAATCCCGATACGAACTAGACGAGATTGAGGATATATATGATCCTACAGTCTCTCATGATTCTCGTGAGGATTTCTGAGTTTGGTGACGAATCGTTTGTCGACAAATATGGTAATTTTTTTTCGTTATCTTCAGTATTCCCAATTTATTTTACTCTGCAGGTTAACTTTTTTATTAAGCGCTCGGTTCTTTGGTTTTGTTTGTTCGACAAATATGGCAGCAAGCAGTCTTGGTGGTGTTTGCAATTTATCCATTCATATGTATCCTTCTCTGTATCCTCCTTGAATATTTATTTTCACTCGATTTAACTGCTATATATTTTACTCATTTCACCGGAGAAGATAAAAAAATGCAATTAGTTCTTTTAATTGATTCCTGATTTTATTTTGAAGCTTAACTGACTCAGTTGTTCGGGTATTTAGCTTCGTATTAATCGGTTTCATTTGACAGTAGTGTTTATGGGGTCTGTTTTCCTTTTAGGTCATGTTTTTGTTCTGAGGTCGATTGGTACTTGTATTTGGATTCATTTGCAGAAACGGTGACGAAGAAATTTTCGTAGAGATGGGAGAAGATGCTGCCTTGTCTTCGTTTGTTAGTAAGTATTCTTTGCCATTTAGTTTTTTAATCTTCGTTTGTTTTCTCTTTAGATGTGAATTTTCCATTCTATCCCCAAAATGCAACCAAAACATAGTCAATAATGTATTATGTATACAAATAGAAATGTGGAGTCTATTATCAACTCTCGGTAAGAGAGTAGGTACATGAGCAAAATCATTCATAGTAGTAGCTATCAATCTCAGCTTTTCCGGAATTCTATTTCCGACACGGGCATTTGTAGATTTCGAGTCGCTCGAGCCTCGACATCCCACCTCCTTTCTCGACTCTTATATTCTTTAGACAAATCCATTTTCAAGCACAATAACTTCGGCAACTTCTCGAGCACAAGCATCGGATCTTCACGCAGACGGGAATCAGCCAACATCAAGTACTCAAGATTCGGAGAAAAATCGGTGGCAACAGGCAACTTGGTCAACATACCTCGTAGATTAAGTTGAGTGAGACAAACAAAATTCTTCAACGCACTACACACTTTGCTCTCCCATAACATAACCCCAAAATTCGGTATTTAGGCCCAATGTCCGAAAATTAGTAACCTGTGTTAAGTGCTTGATATTTACATAATCTTCTTCGATGTAGGATATATGTAGAGAACCAAAATCTGTATAAAACTTCCTACTTGTTGACAACGGTGGCCATTAATCTCAGCTTTTCCGGGAGTTGTTTCATGCACAAGCATTTAAAGATTTCCAATCGTTTGAGCACAAACATTCCACCTCCAAATTTCCTTTTTTTTTTTGAGTACAATGGTTTGGATATAAAAAAGAAAGACAAATAATTGAACAATCAACAATTTTCCAATGCAAGCTAGTGAGGGGATTCCACCCCCCCCCCCCCCCCCCCACAACACACACACACCCCAATTTTTATTTTATTTTTTTGAATTTTCGGTACAATGGTTTGAATATAAAAAGAAAGACAAATAATCGAACAATGAACAAATTTTCAAACTCATTTCTATGCTTGTCACCATCCATGTTCTTCTACTTTTCGAGCAATATTGTGATTAATCTCAGCTTTTCTGGGAGTTTTTTCACAAGATTCGAACATTTGTATATTTCCAATCGTTTGAGCTCCTGCATTCCACCTTCATTTCTAACTTGTATAGTCTCCAGATACCACATTTCACGAAGAATGAGGACCTTAAGCCTCGGAAATCCTTTCTCTGATACCTCCATTTTTCGACCTTTATAATATGCACGATCCAATTTCAGCGCCAATAACTTTGGTAGCTTCTCCAGCACTGGCATTGGGTCGTGAAGGAGACCAGCATATATCAAGGTCAAGTAAGAAAGATTCGGAGGTAAATCAGGTAACTTGGTAAGTCCACCTACCAGTTTAAGTGTAGTGAGATTGCACATAGTACCAAGAACGTCCATGCTTATCCGGTACATGTTTATGTTTCTTACTTTTAGACAAACAAGATTCTTCAGTGAGCTACAAAGTGTGCTGAATTCGTAATCAGACGAACGGATAACTATGCCCAATGTCCGAAGACTTGCAAGTTGTGTTAGGTGCTTGGGATCAACATGATCCGTCCGAATGTAGGACAGTGTGTGAAGATTCTTTAGGGTATCTAGTCTTATAGGCGTCCTCGTATAATCAAAATGATACATGTAAAGATGACGCAGGGTATCCATTTTCCATATAACATTTGGCACATTTGTATTATATTTCGCTACATCGAGAACCTCAAGTTTTTTAAGGCGACCCAACGAGCGTGGGAGCTCCGGTATGCGTGAATTTCTTAATCCCAAGTACCTTAATCCAGTCAGTTCACCAATTGTATCAGGCAACTCGTACAACATAAAATTTTCAAAATCAAGGATCTTTAGAAGTTCAAAACTTTTCAAATAAGATGGTTTAACATCAGTACGATTGTCATATCCATGGACGAAAACAGAGCGAACATACTTATTTTTACCTGCCGCCGAGTAAATGAACGTTTCTGTGCTACAATAAATAGCGCAGTGACGAGGTTTATCCAAGGATTGAGAATTCCCTTCCCCCCTTCGGATCTCAAAACTTATTTCCTCCTTTGCTTTTCGTATGGATAGCTCGCGAAGAAGATCATGGATGTGACAATTTTTCACGCTCTCATCGTAACTCATATCCTTTACTTGAACCATATTTCGATTGATCAACTCATCTAAATAATTTTGACCTATTTCCTCCATTGTTGTATTTTCTCCTCTTCTTCCTTGTTGGATGAAGCCATTGGCAACCCACACATGTATCAATCTTTTTGTGCGGATGGTGGCATCTTCTTTGAAGAAGCCTAGACATAAGAAGCACGACTTCAGTTCTGGAGACAAATTGCGGTAACTTAACTCCAGAATTTCTGATACACTGCTTTCCTTTGTTCCCAAATGAGTGTTTATTTCTTTCGAAACGTTCTCCCATTTACTCTTTGACGGGCTCCTATCAACCAGTAGGCCTCCGACCACAGAGATGGCTAATGGCAGACCATCACACTTCCTCAAGATCTCTCTCCCTATATCGTACAAGTCTTCCGGACATTTGCCTTCATTGTTGTCGATGAATGCCTTCTTCATGAACAATTTCCAGCTTTGTTCAGAGTCTAACAATTTCATCTCATGAATATAACGAGCATGCTTTGTGATGTTCCGATCACGACTTGTAAGCAACAATCTACTTCCTTGACCTGTAGAATTGATGTAATGAAAGGTAGCATAATATTTTCACAAACCAAGTCAAAATAATTCGCTATGATAAGTTGTTATAACATTCCATTGAGATTCGTTGACATGCTCATTCGACATAAGCTAATGTTGTCAAACTTTATCACACATTTTACACAACATCTTTTGTATCATCTCGCTTTAAACATGTATTTCAAACAAAATTATATATACATGTTATTTATCTTTTATGTTTAAGCTTATATGACTTATAACTCTTCCAGGGTAAATTGCATAAAACCCCTCTATGTTATGGAAAATCTGCATCAAACCCTACTGTGTTTTCTTTTATCTTGCATGAAATGCCCCATTTCGTTAAATATTAATACCGTTAACTATTTAAGGGGTTCCATGCAAGTTTTTCATAACACAAGGAGGTTTGGTGCAGGTTTTCTTCAATATATGGGGGATTTATGCAAAAAAGAATTATTTTTAAAAATTGAATTATTTTTTAAAATTAAGTCAATCACATATATTCAATTGCAATATAAAAAAAATTAAAAAACTAATGGTAATGATGAAATTTCTAATAAGTTTTTTTATTTAATTTTGTCGTTTCCAATTCAAAATTTTAAATGTTAGAACATTTTTTTCTCTCGTTTGGATTTCCAACATTTGATTCCATTTCTTTTACAAAAAATATTTGCATCAAAATTGGAACTAAATAACATTTTGGAAATTTCAAATTTGAATAAAAAAATTATTTTATCAATGTATTTAGAAAAACCAAAATTATATATTTATAATATCAAAATTGTTATATATTTATATAATTTAGCTTGGATGTATTGTATGTCAAAGAATATAAATAATATGAAAATTCGAATTTAGTTTTGATATAAATATTTATATTAATCAGTTTGAAAATTCGACTTTCAAAGATTGAATAAATGTGCTTGACTTAATTTCGAAAAAATAATTCAACTTTTAAATAAATAAATAAATTTTACATAAATTCCACTTGTATTCTAAATAACATGCAACAAACCCCCTTGTGCTATGAAAATCTTGCATGGCATTCCCTATATAGTTAATGGTGTTAATTGTTAATTGAATGGGGATTTCATGCAAGATAAAATAAAACACATGGGATTCTACGCAATAAAATTAACACATAGGGGATTTGGTGCATGTTTTCTATAACACAGATGGTTTGTTGCAGTTTGCCCAACTCTTCCAAAACACATAAAAATAGACATGTTAGAAGCCGTACCTTCAACGGGGAAAACACTTGCCAAAGACTCCCAATGTTTGTTTTCCCAGATGTCGTCAAGAACTATGAAATACCGCTTACCGCACAATCGTTCGTGGAGCATCCGTTGGACGCTTGCCAACGATAGCTTCTCCATAGTCTCTAGCACCTTCAGCTTGTCTTCTTTGGGGTCCAAAACTTGTAGCATTAGCTCTTTGATTATGTCTCTCGGCATGAAATCACTGGAAACCACAACCCATGCACGCATGTCAAATCGTTTAGCCACACCCGAATGGTTGTACACTTTCTTGGCAAGAGTTGACTTTCCGATCCCGCCCATGCCAACGACCGTTGCAACAGCTAGACCTTCCCTTCCGTCCAAGATTGCATTTTCAAGGAGTAATTTCATGTCTCGTTCCAAGCCCACCAAGTGTTCGTCTTTTTGCCAAGGAGACAACCGACGCCGCCACTCAACTTCTCCCACCTCGGATCTTCTAGTAGATTCCGTCATTTCGCCAATATATTGAATTCCGTATCTCACACGGCTTCTCTCGATGTCTTGGAGCTTGGCTTTGATGGAGTCGATCTCTTTCCCTACCACGTTGAGGTGATACAAATGTTTGGGTATGGAAATCACCCTCTCATGAAATGACATTTCACTACTTCTCGGGGTGTTGGATTTGAGAATGAAGGTTTCGATGACATCCTCGGCATCTTGAGCCACCTCTCTGATGTCGGATATCCATTGCCGAATGCTCTCGTTCTGGGGTTGTTTTTCTGCCGCGTCTTTCAGGTAACATTGCATTCTTTTGAGCTCGCGTTTCAACCACTTCACCTGTTCCTCAACGCCTTGTAGGAAACCGGCCTTTTCGACGACCAACACGCCTAGAGATTTTACTGCAGAGAAAATAGCTGCCTCTGCCATATCTTTGCAAGATAGCTAGCTATATTTCTGTTGTGGACTTTATTGTGTATTTGTAAATGGTGGGAGGAGTTGGATTATATAACAAGTAATGCAGCAGAAGCGAACTGGTCTTTCTTCGATACGACAAAGATAAATGATCGTGGCTCCCAACAGGCCTCGTTCACATGTTTATCGAAGAATTTGTCAAATGTCAACTCTTGAAGTAAAAATATTACATTTAGGAACTTGTCACATTCTTCAATAGTATTTTACAAAATATAAAACCAGCAAATTTCCAAGTGGAAATATTGAAGTAGAGGAGAGGAATATGTGACAAGTTCAACATTTGTTTTAAACGGTTGAGATCATTTGACTGTTGTTGATCTAAGGTCCAAATGAATGACAGGTGAATATGTGTGCTTGTTCAACTGCATATTGTCAACTTACAATGCTGTCAATTTACATTTTGTGAATGAAATTCTCAACACAATCATTTTCAATCAAATTCGTTCATCAATGCACTCTCTCTCTCTCTCTCTCTCTCTCTCTCTCTCTCTCAATGCACTCTCTCTATCTCTATATATATATATATATATATATATATATATATATATATATATATATATATATATATATATATATATATATATATATATATATATGGGGTAAATTACGGACACCTCCTTGAGGTAAGGTCAAATTACGAAAAACCTCTACATGTTTGGGTAATTACAATTACCCTCTCAACTATAAACTTTTTACATATCCACCCTTATAGTGTCAAATTCAATATAGTCTTCTAGATTATGTGGAATGCTCTCTGGTTTGTACTCGTTTTGTGCAAAAATGCAGTTTCTAATGCAGCACAATCCGATATTTACAAGCCAAGTGACACATTTTATGATCTTGTTTTAAAATGTAGAGCTCAAATGGGGTAAAACGTAAATGGGGTAAAACGTGTACAAATTGGAGAATATTTCACATAATTTAAAATATTCCACTAAATTTGACACTGCAAAGGTGGAAGTGTAAGAAAATTCATAGTTCAGGGAAGTGGTTGTAATTACCCCAAACACGAGGGTTTTTTTTCTCCATAATTTGACCTTATAACCTCGGGGGCAGCCGTTTATTTTATATATATACTAGCATTTTCGCCCGTGCGATGCACGGGATAGCATTTCAAATGAAAATGATGATTAATTTAATACATGATAATTACAATTATAATAAAATTTATTAGTGATATTGATAACAATATCAAGATTTATACGGATTTAATAATATAAGCTCTAAGGGACCATAATATAAACTCATTAGAAAAACTATAAAAACTTAATTGTAAATCATAAAATAAATGAAGCATATTTTTTATTAAAAAAAATAGGCTGGAAAGTAATAATAATAATTAAATAAATATAGATGTAGTGGATTATGATTGTGCTAACCGGGATTTGGTGTTAAAATAATTAGAAAAAAAATAGTTGCAAAATAGGAGATAAAAAAATATATTTATGCATAAATTAATTTATTTTTACAAATATGTCATTAGGGTTTCTTAGGTTACCCTAGCGTTTCTTTCTTTTATATATAAGATTCCTCAAAAGCCTATTCAAGAATACTTTAGACTCTGATTGGTTCGTAGACAATGAAATGTAAAAAGTGAAAAATCCAAGTATAATTGGTTTTCCCAGATTCGTTAAAAGGTAAAATAGTGAGTAATGTAATTTAGAGAAAATGGTGACTAATCGACCTCCTATCTTCTGCAATTCAATTCTTGACTGGCTTTCACCACCTTCACGACCGACCTCCACCGCCAACAAATTCTCCGTCGAACCTAAATTTAATTTTAATTTTAATTTTAATTTTAATTTTAATTTTATAATTATTATTATTGTTAGGTGGGTGTAGTCTGGAAAGGCGGTGGGTTTGGACAATGCAAAACAATACAATTGTTACTCTTTTCACACTAGAAAGAATTGTATAATTATAATCACAAACAAAAGACAACATATATTTAGTGTTCTAAATATCGGTTGTGGTGGTCGATATATTAGCCGCGATATTTGTGGCGGACATAAACCTTTACGATATTTGTGTGACGGTTTTGAAAATCGGTTTTTTGACGGTGAGGCGGTTTGTGGCGGTCTGTGGCGGGTTAAACCGATATATCTGGTCAAACTTCGAGCGATATATCGGAAAAATATTTTTTTTCTAATTTTATTTATTTATTTTTTATTACAAGGAAAATAGGGTGTTTATCTTTTTTTTTTTTTTTTTTTTTTTAATTCCAACCCATTATCTCTTTCAATCAAACCTAAATTCACCGACCCCGTAAGAAGAACCTGGCCTAAAAATAAAAACATTTAGAACGATGAGGAGATAATCAAGTTCTAAATGTTAAACTTTTGTTATTTGATTAGATTATATGAATGATGAGGAGAGAATCAAGTTCAATTTTTTTTATATATTAACAAATAGTATTTAGAAATATATTACACTAAATCTAAAAACCGATTTATTTCCAATATATCTCCGATTAATCACCGTCGCACCGATTTATTGTGTGGCGGTCCCTAACCGTCTCGAACCCGATAACCGATATTTAGAACCTTGCTTGATATATTACATCATCCATCATGAATAATATAATCCTAACCAATCCATGCAATCTTATCAATCACATCCACATTTTTAAACGAAGGTAAGATATAAGATCATCGATCAGTTCAAAATCTTTCATGCATTTTCCACAGCCTGTAAATGTATGTTATATATAAAAAAAAAAAATCTACTTGTTGACAATAGTAGCCATTGATCTCAGCTTTTCGGGGAGTTGATTCAGACACGGGCATTTATAGATTTCCAATCGTTTGAGCGGCATTATTCCGCCTCGTAGTCCGAGTAGCCGTATATTCTTCAAATTCTCCATCGTATGAAGGATGAGCACTTGTAGTTTCGGGAATCCCTTACTCGATATCACCATTTCCTGACCGGAATACGCGTACATTTTAAACTTCAGGCACACTAGTTTCGGAAGCTTCTCCAAAACCGGCATCGGGTCTTCTTCGATCGTAGTTCTCACCAAAGTCAAGCATGTAATATTCGGAGGAAAATAGGCCGCGCTCGGTACTTTGGTCAGCATGCCGACCACTTTAAGTTGAGTGACGCGAACGAGACTCTTCAACGGACTACTCCATTCGACTTTTTTAGTCGAGAAGAGAGATATGCCCAATTTCCGGAGACTAGTGATCTGCGTTAGATGCTCGAGAATCAAGTAATCCATTTTGATGTACGACAACGAGTGGAGATTCTTCAGAGTGTCTAGTCTTAGAGGAGTCTCGCAGATGAAGTGATGATGCATGTAAAGATGAGAGAGGCTGTCCATTTCCCATATAACGTCCGGCACTTGCAGAGAGTGACGTGTCCGAGCTATATCGAGAACCTCGAGTTTCTTGAGGCGGCCGAGCGAGCGCGGGAGGTTTCGTATCATGGTATTTCTCAACCCCAAGTACCTCAACCCTGTCAGCTCACTGATCGTGTCGGGCACAACCTCGAGCTTGAAATCTTCAAAGTCGAGTATCCTGAGGAGTTCGAAACTCTTCCAGTACGATGGGTCCACGTCGAATTTCTTGTCTCCGTCTGCGTGGAAGAAGAGCGAGCGGAGATGCTTATTTTTATCAATCGAGTGAATGAATGTTTCGCTGCTGCAGTAGATAGCACGATTGCGAGGTTTATGGAGAGACCATCCAGATTTTGAATCCTCCCGTAAGATCTCGAAGCTCGTTTCCTCTTTTGCTTTTATGATGGACAGTTCGCGAATAAGATCGTGGATCTGGCAACTTTTCACGGTCTCGTTTTTGCTCATATCTTTTACTCGAACCATGTTTCGATTGATGAGCTCATCTAAATAGCTCTCCCCTTTTTCTTGTTTGATTAAGCCTTGTGCGACCCACACTTGCACCAACTTCCGTGCGCGGATAGTGGCATCTTCTTTGAAGAGGCTTAGAGATAAGAAGCACGCC
The DNA here is from genome assembly GCF_000504015.1 of Erythranthe guttata. Next base: position 494,860 of record NW_012193101.1, read on the forward strand.
TTGAGCTCCGGAGACAAATTGCGGTAACTTAAATCGAGAATTTTCGACACTTTGCTTTCTTTTGTGCCCAAATGGGAGTTTATTTCATTCAGAACTTTCTCCCATTTAGCCTTCGACGGGGTCTTATCGACCAGTAGGCCTCCTACGACAGTGATGGCTAATGGTAGACCGTCGCACTTTTTCAAGATCTTTTCGCCTATACTTTTCAAGTCCTGCGGGCATTTGTATTCATTACCGCTGTCAATGAATGCCGTCTTCTTCAACAATTCCCAGCTCTCGTCAGAGTCGAGGAGTTTTATCTTATGAACATACGCATGCTTCACAATGTCCTGATTGCGACTTGTAATCAACAACCTGCTTCCTCTACCTATAAAAGTCAACTTATTTAGACATCCATAAAGTCAATGCACGATGGATATAAGAACAACGGGTCGAGAGTCGGGACCCGTTTAACAAGTACGATAAATCACGGATCTCGAGCTCATCCGAATTAGCTATGTAGGAGAAAAAAAACATACCTTCATCGGGGAAAACACTAGCCAAAGACTCCCAATGTTTGTTATCCCAGAGATCGTCAAGAACTACGAAATACCGCTTGCCGCGCAGTCGTTCGTGTAGCATTTCTTCGATGCTTGTCAACGATAGCTTCTCCATAGTCTCCAGAACCGCCAGCTTGTTTTCTCTCGTGCCTAAAATCTGCGGCATCAGCTCTTTGACTATGTCCTTGGGCTTGAATTCATTCGAAACTACAACCCAAGCGCAAACATCGAACCGTTTAGCCACGCCCGAATGGTTGTACACTTTCTTGGCAAGAGTTGACTTTCCGATCCCGCCCATCCCGACAATGGTTGCAACGGTCAACCCTCCACTCCCGTCCAAGATCGCCTTATCGAGCAACAACTGCACGTCTCTCTCCAAGCCGACCACGTGTTTGTCTTTTTGCCAAGGAGACAATCTGCGCCGCCACTCGACTTCTCCCGCATCCTCCGAGCTTCTAGAAGACTCCGCTCTCATTTCGCAAAGATTCTGAATCCCGTACCTGACGCGGCTCCTCTCAATCTCTTCGAGCTTAGCTTTGATGGAGTTGATCTCGTTCCCTACAATGCTGAGGTGGTACAGATTGCTTGGTAAGTGAATCAACTTTCCGAATGCACCGAAGTTACTTCTCGAGGCGTCGAATTTGAGAATGAAGCTTTCGATGACATCATCCGCATCATGAGCAAGCTCTCTGATATCGGATATCCATTTTCCTATGCTCTCGTTTTCGGATTGCTTTTCGGCCGCGTCTTTTAGGAAGCATTGCATCATTTCGAGTTCGCCTTTGAGCCAGTTTACTTGTTCCTCGACACCATGTAAGTAACCAGCGTTTCGGATCACTAATTCGCTTAGAATTTTCACCGCGGATAAAACCGCCGCTTCGGCCATATCTGTCCGTGTAAGAGTAACGAATCTCCCGTTTTTCTTTTTTCTTTTTTTTTTTTTTTGGAATTTTTTCGGTTGATGATTGAATTTGTACATTGTGGTGGGAGGTGTTGGATCATATAACAAATAACTCAGCAGAAGAGAATTGGTCTTTTGATCTACTAATAAAGAAAGACTAATGAGAGATATATGCACTCTGGCATTATTTGAAAATAAAATATATGGTTAATTAAAATCAACCCCTGAAGTAATGTCTATTTACAAAATACTCCCTCCTTTTTCCGTAATTACATCCACCTCTTGAAATTTGTAGATTTCTTACATTAACACCCTACAAAAGGGGGTGGATGTAAGAAATTTACAAACTGCTGGGTGCTAGATGTAAATTTTCAAAAATAAGGGTTTTTTTTCGTAATTACAGTTTACCTCAGGGAGTTGATTGTAGTTTACCCTAAATTATAATATTTAAATATTATGAATAAAACAATTAATATGTTTACAAGCTCTTATTATGAAGTAGAACATTAAATTGCACGACGAAAAATTAAATAAAAATTCCCAGTTGAAATAAAATAAATGAGAGGAATATGTGCTGGTTCAATTGTATGTTGTCAACTTCCATCTGTTCTCTGCCCTTTTATAAAGTCAACAATTAAGTGTACATATAAATTATTTATAATACAAAAGTTATAAAATACTTTTATGTATATGTTTAAAAAAAAAAAAACTTTTATCATCAGAAGTAAGCTCGGACTCAACATGTCAGAAAACTGGAGCTCGACTATTTCCTTACGAAACTAGGTGTCCTTATTTTTTTGGCTAAATTACGGCCATCCCTCTGAGATAAGATTAAATTACGAAAAAATCCTCATGTTTGGGTAATTAAACCACCCTTCAACTATGTATTGTCTTATACGTCCATCATTACGGTGTCAAATTTACCTGTTGAATGAGAGGGGGTTTCGTAAGACAATACTTAGTTGAAGGGATGTTTGTAATTACCCAAACAATAAGAGTTTTTTTTCATAATTTAATCTTACTTTAGAGGCGACCATAATTTGCCTTTTTCTTTAGCCGGAATGATTTTTTTTTTTCAAAAGCCGTGGCTCGTTAAAACCTTGTTTAGCTTAAAAAGAAAAGAATATAAGCATACTCTATCATGAAATATTAATTTTTCACAACTACAAACAAGTAACTTAATGCTAAATAATTTTTTTTCTATAGCAGTGAAAATAAGGTTGTTCAGTTATGCTAGTTGCTAGGAAATGCACATACATTATACACACACACACACACACACACACACACTAATTTGTGCTGTTATAAACATGCGTATTAAAGAACAGTAGTGACTGATCTCAGCTTCTCGGGAAGATTCGTCAAGAGATGTTCTCCGCATCGGTACAAATACAATCGTTTGATCATCGGCATTGCACCTTTTCCAAGTCTTACACTCCCCACCTTCGACATCTTACGAAGAACGAGCACTTCGAGCATCGGGAACCCGTTTTCGGATATCCTCATATATGTCAAGCCAGGATACTGATCGCAATCCAATTTGAGGTACACCAACTTCGGCAGCTTCTCCAGCTCCCACGTCGGGTCCGTATTATACGCGCTAGTACTCCTTAACAATACGTTCAAATGAGATAGATTCGGAGGAAACTGACTCGCACTTGGAAATTCGGATACGATACCCTTCAGTTTAAGTCGAGTGACACGGTGCAGGGAATCGAGCATCTTCAGCTCCGACACTAGGCCAAAACAGGACACTGGCGACGTTTTTTTTCGCGACGAAAATAATTTCGTAGCAAATTTGCGACGTTAATAAATAAATACCGTCGCAAGCTCCACATCGCCACCAATTTTGAAAATGATTGCGACGAAAATCCTACATTCGTAGCAAACGACTCTAATTTGGTTTTTTCATAATTAACTATTGCGACGAATTATATTTTTTCGTAGCAAAATATTTAAATATTATTTTATTTTATCTTGTTTGCGACAAAAGTGTGTAAACCGTCGCAAGATATTTCTGAAAATTATTTTTGGGCGACGAAAATATGTGAATCGTCGCAACCTATGCATTTAAAACTTTTAATTTTATTTTATTTGCGACGAAACGTAGAAATCGTCGCCACATAACACCAAAAAAAGTTTTTGTAAATTTTACTAGCGACTAATTACAATAATCGTCGCAACGTACCCTAAAGTAAAATTTACTTTATTTGCGACGAAATTCTTGGAATCGTAGCAATGTTTTTTTTAAAAAAAATATCTCAATGAATTGGCGATGAAAATCTTAAAACGTCGCTCACACAACTTAATTTATTCACTTACCCCTCTTCATTTCCGCCGTTGCCCTAATATTTTACTCTCTCTTCCTCCACACTCCCTCTTTTTTTCCGTCATTGTCACCGCCGATTAGGTTGACGCTGTCAATCTTCGCTCCCCAAGTTTACTCTCGTCGGCGCCGCCGTCATTGCCCATGTCTATCCAGCCGCCGTCGTTGCCCAAGACCACGCCCCCGCAGTCGCCGGCCGTCATCTTCGTTTCCAATCGCTGCTACTGTGTTCAACTAGACGCCGTCCACCATCTATGAAGCCCAGCCCCTCAAAACTCTAGGTATAAATTTACCTATTTATGAGGTAAATAGCAAGCAACTATATATGCAATTTTAATGCCCCAACTTCCGCAACACTCTTTTGTCCATAAATTCGACATTTTGTTTGATAATGTAAGATTTGACTAATTTTTTATTTAGCTTTCATATTTCAGGAGGTGAAATAGTTTTATTTGGTTCCCTCAATGTTAGATAATTATTTTTCTTAATATCCTTTCTAGGGAGGATATGAGATGAATTTATGTTTATGTTAATTTATCATAATCAAATCCTTTTTTTTTTAACTTAATTTTTTGGATAGATTCTCGGACCGATTACAGAGTTCGATGAGGCTGTTGCATTTAGCTTTTGTTGTTGCTTTGATCTCTGGATTTTCTGCCATTCTCGTTTACATAAATGGCGTTTCCAATCTGGGTAATTTATTTATTTTTATAAATTTTTGAGATTAAATTCAATCATCACTTCGTTTTTTCTCTCTATAGATTGATGAACTTGGACGGAATTTTATGTATAAATTCGAGAATACGTGTGCTTTATTTATATGCAGATGGGTCATTTAGTATTTCTAATGAAGATCTGGAAGCGCTGAAATCACTGCGGATTCATTTCCAGAAGTGTGTGGTGAGTTTCTCTTTTTTTTTTTTTTTTTTTTTTTAATTCTCATTGTTTTTTGTTCATTCATAGTAAATAAGAAGTGTTAATAAGAAATTTGTTTGTGAATGTTTGGGGAAAAAGTTAGGGATGGGGCTGAAATTATTTGAAATTTTGATTTTGTTTCTTTTAATATGTTTATGTTAATTTATTTGATTCTCCTTTTGCTACCAGGTGTTTATCTAATGAAGATTCCTTAATCTTTGTATGGAGACTTCATTGGCAGCACTTGAAGGTCTGTTCCTTATGTATATGTGTCTATATGACAAAATCTCATAATTTGTTGGTCTCTTGGTTGTGATTTATTGCAAAGTGTTTCGTATTTGTTACATATTTTTTATTATGGTATTTTGTATTGGCAGGCCCAGCGAAATTAGTTATGAGCTTAATATTAAAGAAAAAATCCATAAAGAACAAGGATTAAATTTCACAAACTAATTTTTCTTTGCTTTTAACATGTCTGTTAGATTATGGTTCTTGGTAAACATTGTTTAATTTAACATCTTTTTGTTATATATTCAGCAGGGATGTATGCTAGATACAATGCCGTTTACTGATGCACTTCCTGGATTTATGATGAAATAGTGACAAGTTATTATCGTTTTTTTTCTTGATACTCTTTCTGTCGGTAGAAGAATTCTCCTGCCCAAGGTACCCCACTGTTTATTGTTGTACTGAGATTCTCTCTATTATAAGTTGCTTTCTTGAATAGAAAGAATTATTTACTTGCTCTGCTTCAAGATTTGATTTCTAGGAGAACGTGATTAGAAGTGGTAATTTAAGCATGTTACTTCTCTATAATGTGTGGATAATGATTATCTCTGTTCATTTTTGTTTAAGCATTAGCTCTGTTTTTTCAATAATGAAAGATCGTAAAAATTTCGGTTTATGATTCTTTGTGTAAATTATAAATTGCCTATGAATAAGACTGTAAATTTTAGGCAATAGGCTTTGTTTTATATGCATCATTTGGTTGTTGATGTTGATCGATGTAATGGATTATATACTTCTTATTTATTTTATTTTATTTTATATTGTGAACTTGTACTTGTTCGTATTTATAAGATAATGCTTATATATATACTTAAACATTTTTTTCAGGCACGCTTGGAAATAGTTTATGATCAAGTGGATAACTAATGATGAATGGATAAAAGAATGTGGATCAACTCCTTTATGTAATTCTACAATATTTTTCTTAATTTTTGTATTTTTTAACTTTATTTGGATGTATTTGACCTGAAATTACAATTTTAATGTGATGTATTATTATATCTAATAGTTAATTGTGTTATTATAGTTGATAATTAATTACAGGTTAATTTCTATTTTATTATTCAGTGTAAAAAAATAAAATAAAAAATTGCAATGTTCCTAGAAAAACGTCGCAAATTAATGAATAAATATTTGCGACGAAAATATAAAAAACGCAGCAAATTGAGGGATAAATAGTTGCGACGAAAAGTACTTTCGTCGCTATTTGCTACAAAACGAATAACCCAGAAAAACGAATTATTACGACGAAAAATGCATTCGTCGCCATATGTTGCGACGAAAACATAGATTCGTCGCAGGCTTAGCGACGACCGCTTTGGCGACGATTTTTTGGCAGCCTTTGCGACGATTGTTTTTCGTCGCAATTATTGATATTTCGTCGCCAATACTATATTTTCGTCGCTATATTTCGTCGCCAGTGGCCTATTTTGGCCTAGTGCGAGGGTTGGATAGAATCTGGTGGGCCCCACTTCAGTTCTAGGCACACGAGATTCTCTAACGTAGCTAATGACCGAAAGAACTCGCTCCCTTTAAACCCTAAATCCCTCGTGATAAACAAGCTCAATTTGCGAAGAGCCCTCATCTTTTTCACTTGCTCGGGGATCAAATTTCCCGCGTAGATGTAGCCTAGTGTCTGAAGATTCTTTAGAGTGTCGGTTTTTAAACGATCGACAGAGTAGAAAAACCCGGCGTGTATATGACGCAGGCTCTCCATTTCGCGTATCACATCTCCCACTTTCACTTTGTAAACTCTTGCTATGTCGAGTACCTCGAGATTCTTGAGTTTACCTATTGAGTGTGGGAGACTCTTTATACTTGTGTTTCTTAATCCCAAATACCTTAACCGAGTCAACAAACCGATTGTTTCTGGTAAATTCTTCAACGGGAGATTTTCAAAGTCGAGTATCTTAAGGAGTTCGAAAGTCTTTAAATACAATGGATTATGTTGGATTATTTTAATAAAAACAATATATTTTATTATAAATTATAATAATGACTTTGACCACTTTTATGAGGGTCATTAGACCACTATTTTGAAACCTTCAAAGTCATTATTTACCTACATAAAATACCATAATTTCTATATTAAATTGAGGTTTTATGGGGGCTATATTATATATTATATAAAGGGGATATTGTGGCTTTACATGGTGGGTGTGTGAAGAGAAAAATAAACACTATTCATTTATACTATATACATATATTGTGAGCTCTTGTTGTGTGTCGGGTGTAAGCTTCTACTTCACTCGAACGTGCAATTTCGGTGAAGTTACAGCGGAGAGATAGGCTGGGCTGTTGTATCCCATAGGCGACACGATCGGAACCTTTTTGCACCTCATTAGAGAAGGGGTCGTGAAATTCGTCTTAAGAAAGCGACCTAGTCCGCGCCTCACCTTGCCTATCTCCATATTATTGTGGTTTTTATTGCAGCAACTTGTTACCTATAAAATTTGAGAACAAATGGAGTCCAAGCCTCATCCACAAGTTTCGTGATCAATCGTCGAAGTGCAGCCGTGGTTCCAACAGATTATTATTGTTAACGGAGTTGCCAATTCCGTCGAAGAAAAGAGAGTGAGCATTTATATGTTCGTGTTGGCAATTGGAGCTATAAACGAACCTTTGATCACTGCCACTGTATATAGCAAGATGACGAGGTTTATCCAACGATTGAGATTTTCCATCCTTTCTTATGATCTCAAAACTTATTTCTTTCGTTGCCTGCCTTTGTGATGGATAGCTCGCGGATAAGACGATGGATGCAACAACTTTTAATTCGACCATCTTTACTCAAATCCTTGATATCTACCATGTTTCGATTGATTAGCTCGTCTAAATAACACATACCTATCTCCTCCTTCGTTTCTTCTTGGTCTATTCCTTCGAGTGGGACCACTAAACCTTGCGCGATCCACACTTGTACCAACTTTTCGGCACGAATTATAGGTACGTGTTCGTTAAAGAAGCCTAGACAACAAAAACACGACTTCAGTTGAGGAGCCAAATCTCGATAACTTAATTCGAGAATTGTTGATAAGATAGTACTACTTCCCAAATGAGTGTTGTTTATGTCATTCAAAACCTTCTCCCATTTTCTCTTGGATGGATTCTTTTCCCATAATACCCCTCCTACCAAGGCAATTGCTAACGGTAAACCGTCGCATTTTTTCAGGATCTCTCTCTCTCGATAATTTCCAAGTCTGCGGAGAGTTTGCCATCAACGTTATTATTGTTGTTGTCGATGAACGCCTTTTTCGTAAACAATTCCCAACTCTTGTTAAGATCTAAAGTTTTCATCTTGTGAACATAGCCGACACTCTTCCCAATGTCCTCGTTGCGACTTGTTAGCATCAATCGACTTCCTTTATCTGTCCGAAGAATAACGGATTTAAGTGTATATTTACAAAGTGTAGGGATAAATGTAACATAATCAATATAGAAGAAACCACTGATATATTTTGACAACTCAATATCTATCAAATTGCTAAAAACACCTTTAAAATGAGGGGCAAGTGTATTTTTTAAAGTGTAAATTACAAACCCCCCCTAAACTTGGGCTAAATAACAAAAAACACCCCACCTATTAATAATTAACAAAAAAAAACCCTGAAGTTTGTTTCCGTCTTACACCAATTGCTTACAATGTGACTTTTCACGGATTTTTTTTTTATTACACGGAATAAACTTTACACAATTTCATATAATTTATTTTATTTCTCACATATTTAACAGAAGATATAATAGACTGTACACATTTTCTGTTAAAAAACCCGATCAACGGTTAATCAGAGGGGAACTTTGGTTATTACGGATAGGTGTGGATGTTTTCGTTATTCAACCTAAATTCAGGGGTTTTCGTAATTTACCATTTTTTAAAATACAAGGAGGTAAGTGTCACATATAGTATAATTCAAGGGGTAAAATGTATTTTAAGCAAAACAAATTTAGATAGTTTTAGCAATATGTTATATAGCACAGGTGCCTAATTGCAATTAACTAAATGATAAAGAAGACGTACCTTCAATGGCGAAAACACTGGCAATAGATTCCCACTGGGCATCTTGTCCCACATCGTCAATAACCACAAAAAACCGCGCGTCGTGCAAACTCCGACGAAGCTTTTCTTGGATGCTCAACAATGGCAGTTATTCCAGACTCTTCTCTTCCTTGGGATCCAACAGCTTCAGCGCTAGCTCCTTGACTACGTCCTTCGGTGTGCACTCGCCGGAAACCGCCACCCAAACACACCGGTCAAATCGCGCAGCCGCAACTGCGCGGTCGTATATTCTCCGGGCAAGAGTTGACTTTCCGATCCCGACCGGTCCGACAATGCTCGTAGTTGAAAGGCCTTTGCTATTATCCAGAATCACTTTCCGAAGCAGAATCTCCACGTCTTCATCAATGCCCACCAACTGTTTGTCTATTTGCCGAGGAGACAATTGCCGCAGCCGCCAAGAAAACTTTATCCCCTCGTGACCGAGATCTTGAATTCCGTAGTCCGTACCTCTCGCGGGCAATTCCAACGTCTCGGAGTTTCGATCGGAAAAGCTCGACTTGTTCCGCGATCAGGTGATAGGGATGTTTTGGTATGTAAGCCAACTCTCCCCGAGATTCGATGCTTCTTTTTGCGGCCTCCACTTTGAGAAATAAGGCGTCGATGATGTCATCGGCGTCGTGTGTGACATCAGCGACGTAGGATAACCATTCACCGATCTTCTCCTCTATGTCTTGCTTTTCCGAGGCGTCCCTAACGAAACGCTGCATGCTTTGGAGCTCGTCTTTGAGCAACTTCACCTGTTCCTCGGCGCCTTGTAGCAAATTAGCATCGATCAGCAAATCGGCCATTTTTCTCACCGCAGACAATATTGCCGCCTCCGCCATCTTCTATGTAAGTTATCTCACTATAATCGAATTTCATGTTTGCTTAAATAACAAGTGATGCAGCAAAAAGATCAAATAAAACGAACCGGTCTTTCGACCAATAAAGAATGACAAAGTCATCTTGCCAGCCAATCAAACAGCCGAATTTATTCTTCTTTTTTTAACAAGTCAATCCAATCCCTAAATTTCGAGTTTCGATTCTTTTAAGCGAATTCGCCTGCAAAGAACGGACTCAGTACTTAGTTCACCCCTCGTAATCTTTTGACTTTTGCCTAATAGCATTCACTAGTATTATTTTTGTCGAGTGTCTAATAAAAGATTGGCAATACTTATCCAAAAATCAATGATCATGGTTGATTAGTTTGTGATTAGAAGATACGAAAAACCCGCTGAATATTCGGGAACTTGTCGTATTATTCTTCAGTTGTTGGTTTCGGATAGAAGGATTCGGTTGTCCGACTCTATATCCGGTTTACTTTTAAAGATATTGATGTAATCTTTTGACTTTTCATGATAGTCAAAATAGTATGTTGTAAAAATCGTCTTACCTTAAGGGTTATGAACCATCTATATATGAAATAGATCTTGCGGGTAACATTGCATTTGTACAATTCGATTAATTGTGTCGATTCATGAAATCCGGGATATTTCTCCAAAGCTTAGTGCCTATGTTACAAAAAGATATTCTTAGGGATGCTTGTAAGAGGCTACATGACATATATTTGCTTTTGTGATGCCCCGAGTTCCTACTCGCGCTTCTTCCTCGCGAGTAGACGCCTTACCCGAACAACTTAATTTATTTTACACAACTACTCTATGGTACATAAATAAGATAAAATCGAGATCAAAGTCACTTTTTTCCTTACTTTAGTGAAGATACTCCATGCCAACGTCTCACCGAAACACCATTACCATGGATCGAGGTTGATTGAATCGATTCGTTCTGGCTCTATATATGTCAGTTATTGGAAATTCAGACTCGATTAATGCTTACAAGGAATTCTTTTTGGGCCGAAAAAAATATGTTTATTGCATTAAACTTTGAAGGGTACAGGAGGGCCTCGTTAAAAACCTTGTCGACCAAAACAAGGAAAAGAGTGCCCGTATATTACAATAAACACGATTACTGCTTATTACAATACAACAATGTGGAAGGTTTCCAACTTATTAAATTAATCTCACCACGTATATATATTAATTAGTTTTTATTATCTCCTGGAGAAAAGTAGTCACCCACCGCAACTCTTCCGAAAAACCCGTCCCCAATTTTTTGTTGCATTCGCGTATCATCAGTTTTTTGAGATCGGGGATTCCACCTTTTCCGACCCGCACATTCTTCAAGTCCCACATTCTGTACAGAAGCAGCGTCTGGAGCTTCGGGAACCCGTTTTCCGAGATCACCATATCTCCACGACCAATATACGCACAATCCAGCTTAAGGTGCACCAACTTGGACAGCTTCTCAAGTTCCGGCATCGGATCTTCGTACAGACAAGTTCTCGATAATGTCAAGTATGAAAGATTTGGCGGCAATTCATTCGCGCGTGGCAACTTTTTCATCACACCGGACAGTTTAAGTTTAGTCACGCGTTGCAGGATATCGAGCCCATTCAGCTCCAATGATTTAACCGTGCTCGAAGGACCCCATTTAATCTCTAGACAAACAAGATTCTCCAGCATATCCAATAACGGATAGAATCTTATCCCGTCAAAGTTTAAACTAACGACGATCCACAAGCTCAATTTACGGAGACTCTTCATTTTTATGAGGTGCGCGGGGATCAAATTTTCGACGTAGATGTATCCCAGTGTCTGGAGATTCTTAAGAGTGTGCGTTTTCAGTAGATACTCGGAGTAGATATTTTCGCCGTGTATATGACGTAAGCTCTCCATTTCCCATAGCACGTCATCCACTTCAACTTGGTAAACTTTTGTTACATCAAGAACCTCAAGATTCTTGAGTCTCCCAATTGATTCCGGGAGACTCTTTATCTTCGTGTTTCTTAATCCCAAGTACTTCAACGAAATCAACAATCCAATCGTGTCGGGCACGCTTTTCAAAGGAAGATCCTCAAAGTCGAGTATCTTAAGGAGTTCGAAGCTTTTCAAATACGACGGATTGTCGATAAGGAAGCTGCTAACTCCGTGGAAGAAAAGAGAGAGAACATGTGTCTCGTTTTGATTAATATTCTTGGAGTTAAAAATGGACCTTTGATCGCCGCCACCGTATATAGCAAGATGTCGTTGAGGTTTACCCGACAACGATTGGGTTTTCCCGTCCTCCTTTAGGATGTCCAAACCTATTTCCTTCTTTGCCTTTGTGATCGATAGCTCACGGACAAGATCGTGAATACAACAGTTTTTCACTCGACCGTCGGTATTGAAATCGTGGACTTGTACCATGTTTCGATTGATCAACTCATCCAAATAGCCCCTACTTATCTCCTCTTTCGTTTCTTCTTCTTCTTCTTCGAGTTCGACCACTAAACCTTGCGCAATCCACACTTGCACCAACTTTTCGGCACGGATAGGAACGCGTTCCTTAAACAAGCCTAGATACTGAAAACACGACTTGAGTTGAGGGGGAAAATCTCGATAACTTAATTCCAAGATTGTCGATAAAATACTACTACTTCCCAAATTAGTGTTCATATCATTCAAAACATTGTCCCATTTTCTCTTGGATGGATTCTTGTCGCGTAGAAGGCCTCCTACCAAGGCGATTGCTAACGGTAGACCGTCGCACTTTTTCAAGATCTCTCTCCCGATAATATCCAAATCTTTCGGAAGTTTACCGCCGTCGACGCGATCGATGAACGCCTTGTTCGTAAACAAATCCCAGCTTTTATTGGGGTCTAAAGTTTTCATCTCATGAACATAACCAGCATGCTTTACAATATCCTCGTTGTGACTTGTAAGCAACAGTGCACTTCCTTTGTCTGTCCGAATAACAACTAATTTTCAGTGTTTATGCAAGAAAAACTGTTTATATGGGAAAATTACAGTTTTAACCCCTCAAGTTTGCACTAATTTCATATTCGGTCCTTCATGTTCACAAAAAAACACATTTGGTCCCTCATGTTTCAATTATTCAACACATGTGGTCCTTCTGTCAATTTATCATTAGTCCGTCAGTTAAGGCAGTGACGGGCACACACTTAACTCCGTTAGTACTAACGTAAAAATGACGAAAAGGACCATAAGTGTTGATTTTTTTGAACATGAGGGGCTAAATATGGTTTTTGTGAACATGGGGACCAAATATGAAATTAGTTCAAGTTTGAGGGGTGAAAACTGTATTTATCGCATAATTTCTAAATAGATGAAGAAAACTGTTTATATATAACTTTAAAAGAGAGTTTGACTTGTGTAATTTAGTTAAATGTAAAAGAAAAACATAATTAGAGTTTTTAATTTTTTTATTGGGAAAAATATAGGTTTTGTCCCTCAAATTTGTACCAATTTCACATTTCGTCCCCATGTTTACAAAATACACATTTGGCCCTTTATGTTTCAAAAATTCAACACTTTTAGTCATTTCCGTTAAAACTGACGTAAACAAGCATGTGCCCATCACTGCCTTAACTAACCGACTAACGGTAAATTGACAGAAATGACTAAGAGTGTTAAATTATTGAAACACGAGGAACCAAATATATTTTTTGTGAACATGGGGGACCAAATGTGAAATTGGTGCAAACTTGAGAGGTGAAAACTGTGATTTTCCCATTTAAAGTTTATTAAATAACAATTTCTAAATGTGAAAAATACAGTTTTTATCCCTTAAGTTTTCACCGATTTCATATTTAGTCCCCATGTTCACAAAAAAATACATTTGGTCCATTATATTTAAAAAATTAGACACTTTTAGTCTTTTCCGTCAATTTTCTGTCACTGCTAACGGAATTAAGGTGTGCCCATCACTGCCTCAATTGACGGATTAACGATAAATTGATAGAAATAACCAAAAATGTTAAATTATTCAAACATGAGGGACCAAATGTTTAATTAGTACAAATTTGAGGGTGAAACTGTATTTTTCCCATTTCTAAATTGAGAACATGAATTATTACCAGAAGTTATAAGTAGACAAGTTGAAGTTACCTTCACTGGTGAAAACAGTTGCAATAGATTCCCACTGCGCTTCTTGCCGAACATCGTCCAGAACTAAGAAAAGTTGTGCACCCTCGACGCTGTCCTGAAGTTCTTGTTGGATTCCCGACAATGGCAGTTCTTCCAGCTTCTTCGCCTCCTCTAGTTTGTCCTGCAACGGGTTCAAGAAATTCAGTATCACCTCCTTGATCACGTCTTTCGGTGTCATGGATTCGCCGGAAACCGCTACCCATACACACTTGACGTATCGTTTTGACGCAACCGCGAGCTCGTATATTCTCCGGGCGAGAGTTGACTTTCCGATCCCGACCGCTCCGACAATGCCGGTAGTGGAAAGGGTTTCCGTCTTCTCCAAGATCACTTTCCGGAGCAGAAGCTCCACGTCTTCCTCAACGCCCACCAACTGTTTGTCGTTTTGCCGGACCGAAAATTGTAGCTCCCGCCAAAACTGCTCCGTTTCCTCACGAACTAAATCTTGAATCCCGTACCTCTCGCGGGCGATTTCAATGTCTCGGAGTTTCGACCGGAGAAGCTCGATTTGTTTCGCGATCAGGGTATAGGGATGCTTTGGTATGTAAGCCAATTCTCCCCGCGATTCGATGCATCTTTTTGCGGTCTCGACTTTGAGAAACAAGGCGTCGATGATGGCATCGGCATCGTGTGTGACATCAGCGACGTCGGATAACCATCCACGGATCTTCTCCTCTCTGTCTTTCTTTTTCGAGGCGTCTCGAACGAAACGCTGCATGCATTGGAGCTCGTCTTTGAGCAACTTCACCTGCTCCTCGGCTCCTTGTAGCAAATTCGCATCGATCAGTAAATCGGCCATTTTTCTCACTGCATACAATATTTTCGCCTCCGCCATTTTTTATGTAATTTCTTGTTTTGATTTTCGACAAATTGGTGGGAGAGGTGACTCCGTACTTAAATAACAAGTGATGCAGCTAAACGAATCGGTCTTTGATTAATTTCTTACCGATAAAAAATGACAAAGTCATCTTGCCAGCCAATCAAACACACCAGTTAGTTCTTTTTTTATTAAAAAGTCAATCCAATCCCATTGGAAAAAAATATCGAGTTTCGATTTTTTATATGCATCAGGCATTGTTTTCGAGGCAAATTCGCCTGTACGGAAGGGACTCCGTACTTGCTTAGGTCACCCCTTGTAATCTTTTGACTTTTTGTCTGATTGTTTAATAATACTTGTCCAAATCTTAAGGGAACAAATCAGTGATTGTGGTTGATTAATTTGTTATTAAACTTGTTGTATTAGTCTTCAGATGTTGATCGATTCTATATCCGGTCGAGTTTTGAAAACATTTGTTGTGTACCTTCATATTTAATCTTTTGACTTTCGATATTAAACTCCTAATAACGGTATGCACTCGCACTATCTGATAACAAAGTCTGGCTGAATTTTATTCAGATATCGAATTGTCTTCGTGCCTCTCTGTATCAAGACTGGGGGGAAATTGGAATAAAATTTCCGAATTCTGCCGATTCCGATCCGAAATTTTCGATTTTGGAACAATACTTTTCAATCAGGATTCTGAAATTTTGACTTCCGATTTTTCCGACATTATTTGGATTGGAATTGGAGTATATTAGATTTTGATTTCCGATCCGATTGAAGTTTCGAAAATAATTTCGAAAATTCCGATTTTTTTCCCTAATGTTACAGTTAAAATACCAAAATTATTACGTATTTTATATTTTAGGTAACTGAAAATTGGAAATTTCTGAATTACGCCGATTCCGATCCGAAATTTTCCGATTTTGGAACAAGTTTTTTCGTTCCAAAAATCGAAATTCTGATTTCCGATTTTTTCCGATGTTTTTGGAGCGGAATTGGAACTAGTTTTTCGCTTCGGAAAAAAATAGAAATTTTCCAAAATGGCTAATCCCGATCTGATCCGATCCGTCCGATTTACACCCCTAATCAAGAAAAGCATGCCGTGCTAGCAACACTAAATGAATTGTTCCCACATTCACTTTTTCTGATTTTCTTTTTCCTTCTTTTTTTGGTTCCCACATTTGTTAGCATAGATTCTTTATTTGCTAAACTCGATTTGTTCGAAAAACTAGAGCTCGAGTATTTCCTCGCTCGACTCGACCCATTAAATGTGTTAGAAAATATATAAAAAAAAGCAGTGAAAATAAGGTTGCTGAATGCTAGTGAAAGGAAATGAACATAGAGCATAAAATTGTATACAGAGTCATTAGAAATTTATTTTCACACCCAATTAATGCTTACATGGAGGTTAATGAGAGAAGTATCCCAAAAACATGCATTAAGGGTTTATTCACTAATGCAAATAGCAAACATACATACATACATACACACATTACACACACACAAAAAAAAAAATAATAACAAATTGCGGAGACTTTCCAACTTGTGTACCTCAGGAGAACAGTAGCGATCGATCTCAGCCCCAAAGGTTAGTCTCCAAATTTTTGCCGCACCCGATAATCCGCAAGTCTTTGAGCTTAGGCATCGCGCCTTGTAGAATAAGTATGTTATCAAGAGTCACCATCCTAAAGAGACAAAGGATTTCGAGCGCGGGGAAACCTTCTTCCGATATCACCATATCGTCACTGCTACTATACGCACGGTCCATTTTCAGGTACACCAACTTCGGCAGCTTCTCCAGCACCGGCATCGGATCTTTATCGTAACAAGTCCTTAACAAGGTCAAGTACGAAAGATTCGGAGGAAACTCACACGTGTCGGGTAAATTGGCTATAATACCCTCCAGTTTAAGTCGGGTGACACGGTGCAGAACATCCAGCCCCTTCAACTCCGACAATTGTACCTTAGCAAAAGGACCCCATTTTATCTCTAGCCACGCGAGATTCTCCAGCATTGCCAAGAAGGGGTAGAACTTTCTTCCGTCGAAGTCTACACTGACGGTAATCAACAAGCTCAATTTACGAAGATTGCTCATCTCCATGAGGTGCGCGGGTATCAAATTTTCGACGTAAATGTAGCCGAGTGTCTGGATATTCTTCAGGGTGTGCGTTTTCAGAAGATACTGCGAGTAAATCACCCCGCCGTATAAATGACGCAGGCTCTCCATTTCCCATATGACATCATCCATTTCAACTTGGTCGACTTTTGTTATATCAAGAACCTCAAGATTCTTGAGTCTCCCCATTGATTCCGGGAGACTCTCGATCCTCGTGTTTCTTAATCCCAAATATCTCAACCGAGTCAATAAACCGATTGTTTCCGGTATCTTCTCTATAGGAAGATCTTCAAAGTCGAGTATCTTAAGCAGTTCGAAACTCTTTAAATCGTCGAGGAAGTTGCTTATAACTCCATGGAAGAAAAGAGAATGAACATGTTCGTGTTGATCCCCGGAGGTGTAACCGTGTATAGCAAGATGACGAGGCTTCTTATCCGATGTTCGAGATTTTTCGTCCTCTCTTTGGATCTCGAAGCTTATTTCCGTCTTTGCCCTTGTCACGGATAGCTCGCGGACAAGATCATGAATGCAGCAGTTTTTAACTCGACCGTCTGTACTCAGATCCTTGACCTGTACCATGTTTCGATTGATAAGCTCGTTTAAATAACACATACCTATCTCCTCTTTCGTTTCTTTTTCTCCTCCTCCTTCAAGTGGGACCACTAAGCCTTGCGCGATCCACACCTGCACCAACTTTTCTGCACGAATAGGAACGCGTTCCTTAAAGAAGCCTAGGCATAGAAAGCACGACTTCAGTTGAGGGGGCAAGTCGCGATAACTTAATTCCAAGATTGTCGATAAAATAGTACTACTTCCGGAACTACTATGCGAAAGAGTGTTTATATCGTTCAAAACCTCGTCCCATTTACTCTTGGACGGATTCTCGTCCCCTAGTAGGCCCACCACCAAGTCGATTGCTAACGGTAGACCGTCGCATTTTTTCAAGATTTCTTTTCCGATAATCTCCAAATCTTCTGGAAACTTGCCATCGACGTTGTCGATGAATATATTGTTCGTAAACAATTCCCAGCTCTTATTGGGGTCTAAAGTACTCATCTTGTGAACATAGCTGCCAGCATCCTTCGCAATGTCCTCGTTTCGACTTGTTAGCAACAATCTACTTCCTTCATCTGAATTAAGTGATAGCGTCGTGTTATGTAATGACAAATGTTAACAAAAAAACTCATGACTAGGACACTTATTTAAAAGAGGGACGTCTTACTTTTTTGTCTCGTAAATAGATTCAACTGTTCAAATTTATTTCCTAGCAAGGAAGATCCTTTCATATTTACTACTCCCTCTGTCCCATATTATATGTCTTTTTAGGTAGTTTTTCTTGTCCCAAATTATTTGTCATTTTAGATTTTCAATGCATCATTAATTGCATTATTTTCAATTTTACCCTTTCTCACTCCTAAATAGTTAGTTCTAAAAAAATTAATGTCAAGGATATATTAGTATTTTTCTATGCTTTTTACTTTAATCTATACACATTAATTGATTTTCTTAATATGTGCGCAACAACCAAAAACGTCACTTAAATTGGGACGGAGGGAGTAATCAATATTGTAACATCAAAAAACATTTAATGTAATGTGTTGACTGGCCACACACAAAAAAAAAAAGAAAAAAGCAATGCTGTTGACCGGGTCAACGATGATGGCAATCAAAAGTTGGTTTAAATAAATTCAATGATTAAAATTGGTTAATTGATGAATTTATTATTCAAGGGATGAAACTTGAGTAAATTAGAATATGAAGAAGTATTTTTATTTTTGATGGACACGATGAAATTTTAGTTACAAAAATATTTTGGACAGGACAGTTTTGCAAATAAGAAAGTTGTATGGGTTTATGCGAGATTTACCGTTTTTTCGATTAGCTATTTCTTAATGAGTAAACATTATTGTACTTAAAACATAACTCTACATTTGAGGTAGGGGCATAAATGAGACGGAATTCATCGAGATTACTCCCTACGTCCCATATCATGTCGTTTTTTGTAATTGCGCACATATTAAGGACCAAGTGTGTTTTTTATGAATATGGGGACCAAATGTGACATCGGTGCAAACTTGAGGGGTGAAAACTGTAATTTCTCCATAAATTATAATGGGAAACATATAGTTTTCATCCTTCAAGTTTGTATCGATTTCACATTTACTCCTCCATGTTCACAAAACACACATTTAGTCTGTTTCAGAAATTCAATATTTTCGGTCATTTCCGTCAATATTCCGTAAGTACTAATAGAATCAACAAGTGACGGATAAATGGTAAATTGACGAAAATGACCGAAAGTGGTAAATTATTGAAACATGAGGGACCAAATGTTTTTTTTCGTAAACATGGAGGACTAAATATGTAATAAGTGCAAACCTGTGAGGTAAAAACTATAATTTTCCCAAATTGTAATTAAGTAGTTAGAGAAGACACATTACCTTCAATGGTGAAAACACTAGCAATAGCTTCCCACTGTGCATCTTGCCCCACATCGTCGATAACCAAGAAAAGCCGCGCGTCGCGCAAACTCCGGTGAAGCAGTCCCTGGATTTCCGACAACGGCAGTTCTTCCAAACTCTCCGCCTCCTTCATCTTGTCATGCTGCGGGTGCAACAGCTGCAGCATCACCTCCTTGATCACGTCTTTCGGTGTGTACTCGCCGGAAACCGCTAACCAAACACACCGGTCAAATCGCCCCGCCGCAACTGCGCCGTCGTATATTCTCCGGGCAAGTGTCGACTTTCCGACGCCGCCGGGTCCAACGACGGTCGCAATCGAAAGACCTTCATCACTGTCATCCAGAACCACATGCTCGAGGAAAAACTCCACGTTTTCATCCATGCCCACCAACTGTTTGTTCATTTGCCGAGGAGAAAACTTGCTTCGCCAAGATACATAGTACTCCATTCCTTCACCAAGATCGACAATTCCGCACTTCTTGCGGCTTTTTTCGATGCCCCTGAGCTTGTCTCTGATCGCCTCGATCTGTTTTCCGATCAGTTTGTACGAATGCTTCGGCAAGTGGAGCAACTTCCCTGACGAACCGCCGATGCTCCTTCCCGCTGCTTCAACTTTGAGAACGAATGCATCCGCGATGGAATCGGCATCTTGTGCAGCGTCTCTAACATCGGATATCCATTTAAAGATCCTCTTGTCGCGGCCTTGCTTTTGTGCAGCGTCTTTCACGAAACGCTGCAACCGTTGGAGCTCGTCTTTCAGACGCTTGACCTGATCCTCGACGCCTTGTAGGAAACCCGCCTGCTCGATGAGCAAATCGTCTATGTTCTTCACCGCAAACATTATTGTCGTCTCGGCCGCCATATCTATCTATGTAATGTAAGTTTATCGAGCTCACTTGTGGATATTTCTTTGTTTGCTTTACGTAGCTTGTCTTAAATAACAACTGGTGCAGCTCATGTAACTGATTTTTCTAAGTACAAGTCAACTTGCCAGCCAATCAAACAGCCCAATTATTTCTTCTTTGGGCAAATTACGGTCACTCCCCTGAGATATAGCAAAATTACGAAAAAATCCCTCTTGTTTGGGTAATTACAGCTACTCCCTCCTTTTAAATATTTTTACATAAAATTTATATAATTCGGTTATTTACCAAACCAAATCGTATATTTAGTTCGGTAAACGGTATGAAATGTTGGCGTACCGAAATTTTGGTTCGGTTTTACCGAATTAACATCCCTAAATTTATCACTAAAGAGGTCTTTTCGTAAGATAATATATAGTTGAGGAGTGGTTGTAATTACCCAAATAGAAGAGGTGTTTTTGTAATTTAACCATAACTCAGGGGTACCGTAATTTGCCCTTATTCTTTTAATAAGTCATCCTTTCCGGCAAATTCGCTACTGGAATGGGAATCTGTACTTGACCCCTAATCTTTTGACTTTTGCCTAGTAGCAGCATGCAACATCATTCTTTTGTCAATTGTTTTGATTAAGAGTTTAGCAAAACTTATCCAAAACCCAAATCATAAAGAAATAAATAAATATGCTCTTCTTTGCATAGTCAAACTAAAAAATAGGGCAAATTACAATCACCCCGTAAGTATCACCCCGTAAGTAAGATCAAATTACGAGAAAAAAAAACCCTTGTTTGCATAATCACAGCCACCTCCTTAAACTATGTATTTTCTTACATGTTCACCCTTACGTTGTTAAATTTACATAGGGGTGTTCATCCGTTCTGTAAACCGACCGGACCGATCCAAACAAAAATTCGGTACATACCGATTACCGCACCGGTAATTCGGTTCGATATTCAGCTTTATATATATATATATATATATATATATATATATATATA
Source organism: Erythranthe guttata (assembly GCF_000504015.1). Next base: position 516,112 of record NW_012193101.1, read on the forward strand.
TATATATATATATATATATATATATATATATATATGAAATAATAGTATTTAAACTAAAACTAATTAAAAATAAAAAAAGAAATTTTTAAATATTTTAATAAAATTTTGATAATTCGGTTATTTACCGAACCGTACGGTAAACGGTACGAAAATTTGGCGTACCGAAATTTTGGTATGATTTTATCGAATGAACACCTCTAAACTTACCAATTTAATGGGTTTTTTCGTAAGACAATACATAGTTGAGGGGATGGCTATAAAAAGAAGGGTTTTTTTCTTCGTAATTTGACGTTACCTCAGGGGTGGCTGTAATTTGCCCAAAAAGATATGAAAAACCGCTGAATGTTCCGGAACTTTTCGATTGTTGGTTTTGGATTGAAGAAGTTTGGTCGTCTGTTTCTATATTTGGTCGAGTTTTGAAAACATTGTTTGTATCGTTCATCTCTTATCTTTCGACTTTTGATATCCAACTCCTAATAACGGCATGCAGCTCAGCCACTAATTATCAAGACTGGCCTGCCGTATTAGGAGACTTATTATCGTCTAAATGAATCGTTCCCATTTCCCACATTCACTTGGTGTCTTTTTTTGGTTTTGTTTTCCGCATTTTTTAGCATAAAATCGTTATCCGTTTGGTTGCATTTTTTTTTTTTTTTTCTTCCCTACCAAGTTAGAGCTGAATGTGTTTCATTGAATTAGTTCCTTTACGAAGTGTCGGGGGAAACTTAGATGAGATTTCCGACTGAATAAATCGTATATTTGCGCAGAATAAATACGACTTATAAAATTAATAACAGAATAATATCACATGAAGTAGTCTTGATTTTATTCATTTAATCCTACAGGAAAATTAGCTGGGAGGAGAGAGAGATAGAGAAAGCAACCAGCAGTTACAGAGAAGGTAATCATCTTCCCTCACCAATCTGCACAAAACATATAAATATCATATATATACGTGTTATTGATTCATATTTACGAGGTGTACACTTCACTAGGTGTAGCATAAATTCGTAACAGAAAATCATTTTTCGTATATAAAAATTTTGGCAAATATATGTACCAATAAAAAATATACTTACCATCCCTTTTCTTCCCACATGACTTCGTACAATAACAGAGTGCAAGTCCGAGTGATACAACAGCTAACCCACCGACAACAATGGCTACCAATTTCGGCGAACCGTCTCTAATCCCTTTGTCTGAAAATTTTAAAGAAAGATAAAACATTAACAGTTTCGTACAATAGTTAGTAATAACAAAACTAGAAATGTGCTTTTATTTCGACATACCTTCATCTGAGTAGCCATCAAATCCATGATCACTCGTATAATCGTAACTAACAAAGCAGCCTTCCAAATAAATTTCTCCAGAAATCGAGTATCTACATTCATCCTCGTACGCAATCTTCACAGCACTATCAACGCATTCGCCACAATCACAAGCCCGTAAACTCCCTGCACACTGAGCCAAAACATGGATCGACTCGTAATTCGTCTCGAAAAATCCACTCCCACTAGTCATAACACCATTTTCCAAACCCGAAAAAGCTGCATATTTCATCTCTTCAAATCCATGTTTCTTGATTTTACGTTTACTACAGGCCCGGTGAAGAAGTTGATTGGGCCTGGAATTTGTCTCGAGCCCGTTTTCCTCCTGGTAATGAGCGTAACACCCGAAAAGTTGGATTCTTGATGGTAAATTATTATTATTTTTTCCACAAATATTTTTCGATATAATTATAGGGAATTTGCTAACACAGCTTCTGCATTCGTTCGGGCTCAAATTATAACGGCACTGAAACGTGCCCGAGATTGCGGTTTGTTCATCAGCAACGATGGTTTCGAAGAATCTTGATTGTGTCGACTGATTGATGAATTCTTGAAATAGCGACGAAATTAGCGACGAACGAGAAGGGTCGATATTTGGTGAAGGGTGGTTTGGACATTGAGTATATACTAGATTATTATGGTTGTTTGTTGTAATGGTGTTAACATGATGTAATATTAGAACAAAACATAGGATATAAACATGGAGAATTATCAAAGGATTTCTTGATGATGTACCCATGTATGTATGTTTAATTTTGTAGTTGATTATGATGATGATTAAGTTGTGATTAATTGTTACTTACTATATTAAACTTGTTTGTGATTAACTTTCTGTTGAGAAATTAAGGTCTTGGTGAATGTAATTAAGATTGTTTTCTAGCCTAACTCCATCTAAACCTTTTGCCAACTACTTTAGCTAAAAAGTAAAAAATAAAATAAAAAGAATGTATTGGAAAATGTATAGCTTAATTTGAATTAATTAAAATTTTAATAAGAATTTTTTATCTAATTTTCCCTAATTAATAAAACAAAGAATGAAAAAGTCAAAAAGTCTTCATTGGCTACGTGGTGGATCTTATGTTGGGCTTATTGAGGAAGGCCCAATAGGTATTTCAATCTGACCCTAATTTGTGAGTGAAATGTTTTTTATGGTTTGAAAATTGCTATTTAAGGTTCATAACAAAAAACTCTTTATCTCTTTAAAACCCTAAAACTTTCCAAAACCCCTCAAACTGCAAATAGGAAAAAAAAAGAAAAAAAATCGAAAATTCTAAATCAAGCTTGAAGAAGGGTTGGGCTTCGATTTTTTGAGGTAATTTCGACTCATTTATGTGTAATATGCATTGGGTAGATCGATTACGGAACCAATTTCATGTTAAAAAACCCCACAAATCGATTTGTAGGGCTGTTTTTTTTTCTCGCAAAAACATGGTAGAACGTCCAAGACGGGCGCCCAGGGCGTGTACGAACGCCCAGGGCGTGTACGAACGCCCATGCCCTGGGCGCCCGTCGTGAGCGTTCAATTAAGGTGCGCACGCCCGTCGTTCAATTAGTGTTTTAAACTGTAAATAGCAAGTTTCAAACCGTAAAAAGCAAGTCTCATTTGTTATCACTTTTTGATTGATTTTGCAATAATTTCATACTTTCAATTGGGCTAGAAAATAATTACCGCCTACCGAATACCAAAGTATATATAACAAACAATGTAGAAAAATTACCGAAACTTCGTTACCGACGCATTTGATACGGTATTAATATTGTACCATTATCTTGTCAATACACAGTACAACTTCGATAAATTAATAACCTCGTTTAAATATAATATTTTTTCAATCCCGACTCAAAGAACAATATGCTAAAACATTATTTTTATAAATTAATATTTCACTAACATATTACATAAATATCGAATTAAATACAAATTATAAGTCATTAATTAATTGCGTCTTAACCAAACAGCTAGAAGCACTACGGTACAAATTATAAGTCAAGTCCAAGTGTACATATTTAATTATTTGACTCTCACATTTCAGCCAATCATTGGAAGCCAAGTCATCATCCTCGTACCTCGTGGCCCAATAAAAAAAGTGCGTCCCACATTTATTCCTCCGTGCACCCGACCACAGACAATAACAGCCCCCAATCCAATAGTGATTCACTACAATATGGCAAATGATACCACCCTTTCTCTCTCTAAAATATTTCCGCTTACTGTATTTTTCTGCTTTCGCTGCTCTGCAAAAACACAGAGTACTTCTATTCCGTTTTTTTTCCCTTTTGTTTCTAGCTAGGGCGGAAGGAGGGTTTACAAACAAAAAAATATATTTTTTGAAAGCAATTCTCCTTCAATAGCGGCGGCGGAGGGTTTTTCCATTTTCCGACGTCGGTTTTCCGACGATTGTAACGGTAACTTGTACCTCCGATTCCTTTTCTCTATTCGCCGTTTTACAATGTTGATGGAGTTTTTGCGCTGAAGGTGTTTGTTTTTTTGTTATTTTATTTTATTTTATTTTATTTTATTTTCCCCCTTTTTTCTGATTGTTTTGTTTATTTCTTGAGGAACACGATGGTTTTGAATCGATTTGTTTTGAGTTATGTTGTGTTGATTTTTGGTTATATTTTCGATTCTAGTATGCACTGTTCAATCATGCATTGTGTGTGATGCATAATGCTTATTTTTAATTAGGGCTAAGCTGAAATTTAGCACACTGATTAAACAGTAAGAAAATGTTTAATTTATGTATGTATATATGTTTGTCCTTGGAGGTATGAAGCAGAAAAATATGAAATCAGAGAGTGGTTTCCATTGTTGTTGTGTTGGATGATTGCAAGGTAAAGGAATAGGAAATCGAGGAGCCGTGGCGTAGAATCTCGATTTTTTTTTTCTTTTTAAAAATTTGGTTGATAATGATATCCATTTCATAGTTTCATAATTTTCGACCTCTTTTTTTTGGTTTACGTTGATTATATTTTCCTGTGCTGTCATTGCCTCGTTGGATTTGCTTTGCCCATCTCTATGTATTCTGGAGTTGTTAAATGGTGGCTTTGTGTTTTTAAATATTTTTTTTCCAATGTTGAGATGTTATATCCTTGAAGATTTTCTTGGATTATGTAAGATCGATTTGGAATTTATTTTGGCTAGAGATTGGGAGAAATGTATTTATTCTGCGTTAAATTTAATTTCTAGCTTTTTTTCTTTTGTAATGTGGCACTTTCCGCCTTCCAAGTCGGAACAAATTCATTGTTTTGTTAATGTGTGCGCTCTGTGTTGTACAGTCTATATTGGTGAGGAAAAAAAACGAATAGAATTCTACTTTTTTTATTTTGTGACTTGAGAGAGAATTATTATCTGGAATTGTGAATAAATGGTGATACAAATCCATTATTCTGCCATGTTTAAGACTTTTTTGAGGGGTGCTGTGCTGTATTCACTTTCTAATACAGTGTTTTTCTTTGAAAGGCTTTCTTCATCCATGATTATCGTTGTTGCGTATATGTTCTTCAACTTTTCTATTGTAATCCTGTAATTGTCTTTAATCGTACGTCAAGTGTGTTTCTGTAAGGACTTAAGCCAGTAGCATTGTATATATATGCTATCTTGAATTCCTTTGCATCCGATAAATATCGTTTTTGATTGATAAGAATCCACTTACTGCTAAACTAGATTCGATTCAGTCGTATATCATTTTCCAATTGCCATGAATTAATTACTGTACATTTGTTTCGTGGGATTTGTATACAACTAGTATGTATTCCTGTTCACAGTTTTCTGTCTTTTTGTAGTCCTATTCTTTATTTTGTTCCTTTTTCTGTCTCTCAGGCATAAAAATAGTCTATCTTGAAGTGCTTCAAATATGAATCCAAGAGCTGCCAAAGCATTAAGTGCAATGGGGAAGCTGGGAATTTCTCCAGAAACTGTAAGACCAGTCCTCAAGAATTTGTTCAAGCTGTACAACAGAAACTGGGAACTTATCGAGGATGACAATTACCGTACACTTGCTGATGCCATATTTGAAGTTCAAGAGGAAAAGGTTTGTTATTCTTGATTTGGAATTTTGTTTTAAGTAATATACACTTTGGTGAAGTTGTAATTTTCAATATATATATATATATATATATTTTTGTGGCTAGTTAACGGCTGAAAAAAAGGAAGTGAGAATCAACGAGGGTAGTGGCGCTTCATTCAAGAAACCACCTAGCGGAGGAGTTCCTGAAGATCAGGTTTCTTCTACTACGAGTGGAGTTCAAAAAGGGTCAAGTGTAACAAGAATAGTGGAATCTTCTTCAGCCTCGGCAAATCCCACAAATGAGCCTCGTTGTTTTGCGACCGATGAAGCACCGAGTGGGAGCAAACGAAAGAAACCAGTTCAAGAAAATCGATTTGCTGACGAGGGAAATTCATCTGCTCAACCAAAGAGACGTGCACTTCGTCTCGTCGACGAATCTGATGACAGTGATGAGGGAAATCGAAGAGCGATTGTGCTGTGGGAAAAACAGCCTGAAGAGAATTCGCCGATATTCGCAATTCCTACTTCTCCTATTCCTAAAGGTATGCCAGCACATCGAACTTTGAACTTCTACGTTTTTCTTGATTTTCTTTTTATGGGCAATAATAGAATAGATTAGAGACTGAATTGCCATGTTATGTGATATATTCGTCTATACACGATTGAAAATGAATTACCCTTCTCAACTAACAGAATAGAAAGATATTTATAGAATCTTCTCGAATGCATTGTTATCGCAAAGATAGAGTCTAGCTGAAATAAAGTTCGGAGTTTAAGGAGTTGATATTATTGTTGGCCATGGGAGATGATAACATTGTCCAATCTATCATCTATTGCATATATATAGCAAGCTATTCTTTGAGATTGACATTTCTTACAAAAATGTGTTACACTTTCAGCTTCAGAAAAGGCGTCCTACAGAAAGAATGACATAACAAACGGCACAGAAAAAGTGAAGATCTCCCTGGTCGGTCAAACTAGCAGTAACGAAGATTTGCCACGTTTCATCTACTCTCCAGAGAACACGATTTACGAGTCTGCGTACCTACATATATCACTAGCTCGTATAGCAGACGATGATTGTTGCTCAGATTGCATCGGAGATTGCGTTTCTTCGTCTATACCATGTGCATGTGCTCGTGACACGGGTGGAGAGTTCGCGTATACTCAAGATGGGCTGCTATGTGAAAAGTTCTTAGATGCTTGTATATCTATGAAAGTATCAGAGGAAAAACATTACAAGTTTTATTGCCAAGATTGCCCTTTCGAGAGGGCTAAAAGTGCCCACATGCCAGAAAAATGCAAAGGGCACCTCTCGAGAAAGTTTATTAAGGAATGCTGGAGAAAATGTGGCTGCAATATGCAGTGCGCAAATCGGGTTGTTCAGAGAGGAATAACAAGAAAGCTGCAGGTATTTATCTGAAGTAATTTACATTGTTTAATTTAGACAACGAAGAAACAGCAATTACCTGAATACCAATATATAAATACTCATTCGTGTACTGTCTGTTTAAAAGTATATAACTATCTTCTTGGATAAAATCTGTAGAGGTCTCTCTACTTAGCCTAAGCCGAGTATAATTTTGCGTTTTTAGGTCTTCTTGACAGGCAATGATAAAGGGTGGGGCCTACGAGCACTCGAGGAGTTGCCAAAAGGGGCGTTTGTATGCGAATACATCGGAGAGATTTTGACCAACATTGAACTGTATGAACGGAACCAGAAAAATATTGGGAGGGACAAACACGTGTATCCAGTTCTACTCGATGCAGATTGGGCTACAGAAGGAGTGTTAAAAGACGAAGAAGCCCTCTGCTTGGACGCAACATATTTTGGAAATGTTGCTAGATTTATCAATCACAGGTAGTGTTTTGTTTTCACTTTTTACATTGGATAAACTATATTGGTCTTCGACTAACTAAGGATCGGTAATGCATATAAAGAAAATAAAAATTAGCTATTTAAAAACATGAGCTGTGTTTTTGCGTTGTTCACAGGTGCTTTGATGGCAATTTGCTTGATATTCCGGTGCAGGTGGAGACTCCAGATCGGCATTATTATCACGTAAGGTCTCGTTTGGTTGATAAGATAAAAAAAAACGTAATTTAATTGAATAATTTGTTTTTATTTCTTTGTTTAGATTAGTGAAATAAGTTCCGGGCCAGCCTGGATTTATGGAAACATGAAGTCTTACAATGAATTCTCGTAATATTGTATAATCTTAATCATGGGAACCAAACGAGGCCTAACTAATCGTTATTTTACTTTTATACAGGTTGCTTTCTTCACTAAGAGGAAAGTGGAAGCTCTAGAAGAACTGACTTGGGTGAGTAAATTTTTTAAATTCATGTTGTCTGTCACATTACATTGTATGTTCATTGCCAAACATTGTTGTGTCACACTCTCTAACTCAGTTTACTATTTAATTCTCTGTTGTAATTGAAAATATATCGTTCGACCGTATTTTATATCTTTTTCGTATGATAAATAATATTTGCAGGATTATTTGATTGATTTTAATGATGAGAGCCATCCGGTCGAAGCATTTGAATGCCGATGTGGGAGCAAATACTGCAGAGATGTGAAAGGAAAGAGAAAGGTCTGATCGTAATTTGAGGTACGAAACGCATAAAATTTTATCGAAGAACTCGATTTGATGGAAAAAAAGTTGATGAAGGATTTCATATAAAGGGGATTAAGTTCAAATTCAGAGTTAAATATTGAAACTTATTGGATGAAATTGTTTGTTATAAATTTGAATTTATTAGATTAAACTTTTCCCACATATATATAAGGCAGTCTTATTTTGTTATAAACAATGATTTTGATTTTGATTTTGATTGTTCGTATTTTGAATTCTGTAAATTTTCATTTTTTTTTTCTTTTTTCGATTTGTGCGGTTTTGATTCGAGTAACTTGATATTTTTGGACAAAAGTTTTCATTTCGATATTCGAAATTTCAGTCTTTGATTTTTTTTTCAAAATTTTGTTTTATAATTGGAACAGTGTATTTTAATCTCCAACGGTGTTAATTTTTTTTTATTCTGTAATGAAGGAACTCTCAAGCCAACTATATAGATGCATTAAGTAAACTTACACTCTTGTATAATAACTTGTATATTATACGAGAGACGTAAATCATATTAGGCTAACCATATGTGACAAACTCGATTTAATAACTGTTGACAATGAAATTCGAACATGTGTCGATTTAATTATGATTTTTTAATTCCAAGCTTCTCAACGATAGTTTTTATTTTGAATTCTTTAAATTATGATTTTTTAGTTTTTTTTTTGGATTATATATTAGATATTATATTTTGATTTTCGATCCATTTTTTTTATTTCTAAAAAATAAACCCAAAATTTCAAAAATTTAAAATAATTCAAAATTACACTGATAACATTAATGTTATTGTACATAAGAAAAATAAAATTTAAGATTTGTGCTCGATTTGAGTAACTTAATATTGGTACAAAAAAATCATTTCGAATTTCGAAATTCCAATTTTCTATTTTTCCAAAATTTCAAAATTCTTGTTTTGTAACAAAATTGGAATAATGTTTTAATTCCAAAAGCGTAATCCAAATCCGATTTAGAATAATATGACGAGGAACCCACACAACAAGTGCCCCAACTCTCGATTTGTTCGACCCTACACCCGGTGAAAAACACCGGGTGGGTCTTCTGCTGCCAAGTGTCCTTTTTTTATTTTTTATAATAGATTCCCCGCTAGGGTTTACCTTTAGGGATTTTAGAAAAATAAAAAAAAGAACACGTGGCAGCAGAAGACCCATCCAGTGTTTTTCACCGGGTGTAGGATCGAAGGAACCCCCAACTCTCCGACACAAACCAACACCAATACAATGTTTATCCATCATTAATTATTTAATTAATTAATACCATAATCATCCAAGACTGCCTCCCCTACTAATCAACCGTAGATCAAAACCCAGCGCAACACAAATCAACGGCCCAGATCACAACAACATAAGACAACAACAACAACAACAACAAAAAAAAATATCCCCCTACGCAATCACCCAACAATCATTCATTTCAGATTCAAATAATACATACAACATATATACACATATCATCATCATCATCATAATTAATTACTCATAAATATTGATTTATTCAACACAAATCGCCTCATTCGTAAAGTCAGCAATCGAACAGGATATTTTTCTATTTATTGATTCATCCCCATTATATAATATATAAATTCTCGTCATTAAATTTATCTCTGCCGCCACACAAATTCGATATTCCATCAGATTCTCCAGCTGCTCGAAATTCCGCAAGGTTCGTTCCTCATTTTTTTCTTTGAATTCGTTTGTTATTTCTGCTATTTCTAGTTCCTACGAGTGTGTTTTCCCCCTTATTTATTTATTTTTTTCATTTTCAATTTTCGAATTTAGTATTTTGTAGAACCCTAATTGGGTTGATGTTTTTTTTTTGAATTTGATTTTATCAATTATGTAGATATATGGTTTGTAAATATACGTCCTTGTGTTGTGAATTGTTTGAGCTGATAATGGTAAACAGCTATTATTTTCCGAGTCGATTTATTTGGAATTGATTTATTTGGGTAGAAATTGGGATAATGAAAATGATTGTAAAGGTGGTTAGGTTTCTGTCAAAATTTGCGATTTCTGTTTGTGCCTTCAATTGGCATGGTTTCTGTAATTCTAAAAATTCGAAACTCACCTTCGATATTTTCTACTCCAGATGAAATGAGCTAATAAACCCTTTTGAAAGATGCATTCACCGTTGGAAGAACATTTCCCCGAGCTGTTAGAATCACCTCGGGTGACTTTAGCAAATGAACCGGCTTGTAATATGCACAAACCAGTCGGGCAGTTTTGTTTGCCCTCTTCGGAAATGATGAATTCGATATCCGTGTCGCCAAACGATGGATTCGATAACAGTGATGGGCAGTGGAATGCAGATTCGGTTGAGTACTTTCTTGATAATCCGTTTAATAGTATCCCTGTTGAGAATGGACAAAGAGATAACACTGCAGATTTAGCGATGTCTGAAAACGGGGTTGAGAAAACTGATTGGCCCGATTGGGCGGCTCAGTTGATTGCAGTTGATGATGACGAGACACTCAATTCGAACTGGAATGATCTTATTGATATCGATGTTCCTGATCCAGATCCAAAGGTAAATGGATTTAAAATTGGTGTTTAGTTGCTTTTCGATATTATTTTGAAAATTACTTGTGTTCTGTGAAGTTTGTTGATGAATTTCTATTCCTCTCGTTTTTTTTTCCCTTTGAAATTTCAACGTTTTATCCTTTTTAGACTGCAAATCAATTACACAACACTTATAAGCTCATTCATTAGTCCAGGGTGGAAATTGGAGCGTGACTTTCAATTTCCGCCGATTTTTATCCGAATATTTTTCGATTGTGGTCCAATATTTTTCATTCCGAAAGTTCTGATTTCCGATTTTTATTCTTGAATGGAATTGGTATACATATTAGATTCCGATTTCCTATCCGATTTTAATATATGAAAATATTTTAGAAAAGCACTTAAATATCTATATTATTATGTATTTTATATTATGGGTGACTAAAATGGTGGAAACTCTGAATTCCACCAATTTCGATCCAAAAATTTCCGATTTGGAACAAGTTTATTCATTCTAATTTCCGAAATTCCAATTTCATTTAAGGAATTGGAATTAGGTTTTCATATTCTGTCATACATAAGTAGTTATTCCAAATTAGTAATTACGGCTCTGAATGACTTGCAGCTGCTGGATTTACCACCTGATGTCTCAACATTCCAGCCACAAATTCATCAGCTGCATCACCATCCTATGCCAGTTGGAGATGCATACGGAGGATTAAACTCTCCAAACGCACCCACAGCTAAATCAAGAATGCGGTGGACACCAGAACTTCATGAAGTTTTTGTGGATGCTGTAAATAAGCTTGGTGGCAGTGAAAGTGAGTTTTCCGAGGCTTCGATATTATAATTCATATAAATCTCATGAGAATTTTTATTTCCGACTATCTCTGTTGTATTGACTCTTGTGAGATGAAATTTCAACAGAAGCTACACCAAAAGGTGTTTTGAACCTCATGGGTGTTGAAACCCTCACCATTTATCATGTGAAAAGCCACTTGCAGGTATGAAAATTTAACATCCGTATTTTTTTTTCCTGCTGCAAAGAGTTATTTTCGACTTTACCATGTTCTTAAATTTCAGAAATATAGAACTGCCAGATACAAGCCAGAGTCGTCGGAAGGTAGGAATTGCTTCTCAATATATTTTGCATGTGAAAACCGTTTACAATACCACATTTTGCTGTCACGTCTTACCAATCCCATTCCATTTAATTTTCTGGTTTTGATAATAATATTCACCTTGCGTTTTAGCACTTAATAAAAGAATCATTCACTCTTGTTAGAGTGCAGCATTACATTCCATAAAGGTGTGTTATTGAGAAATTATCTGATTTTGCTCGTCTTTGCAGGAACTTCTGAAAAGAAGTCGAGTACTCCCACCGATATGACATCCGTGGACTTGAAGACGTATGTCTCTCTCTCTCTCTCTCTCTCTCTCTCTCTCTCTCTCTCTCTCTCTCTCTCTCTCTCTCTCTCTCTCTCTCTCTCTCTACTATACACCTCCCCCCCTATACACTGTGTAGGGAAACGGGTGGAGTTGTTGAGTGATATCAAATTACACCAGCGGGGGGAGGATAAGTTGGCAGATATATTTATTTTTTTTGATGAGTGTATAGGAACAAATGGAGACGAAATCCCCACCCCCCCAC
>NW_012193101.1:528444-569896 GCF_000504015.1 Erythranthe guttata
TATATATATATATATATATATACTTTCGACTAACTTGTTTTGCCCTATAGTGTATATTTTGGACTGGCGATTTCTCGTGTAAAGAAAATTAAAATGAAAGCAAAAAGAAAAAGAAAAAGAAAAATGGATTAGTATTTTCTGATTCTTGGCTTGAAGGTCTCTCCCTTTTTTGGAATATTCGTGATTGAAATTTAATATCTTATTAAATGATAATTGTGATGGCAGGACAATGGGCATAACTGAAGCTCTGAGAGTGCAGATGGAAGTACAGAAGCAACTACATGAACAACTTGAGGTACGGAAATTATCTCATTTTTTTGTCCATTTCTCCCCCCTATTTCACGGATTAAATGTAATAATAGCTTGGATGAGTAGGTCTTATATGATGTTTGGGTATTTAAAAAAAAACGGGCCGGCCCGAAATTATGAAAAATGAGCCTTTATCTTGGATTACAAGGGGATTGTGTATTGGCTAAAAAATGATTTCTTGATTTTGAGAGAATCTATTTCTTGCAGATACAAAGAAATCTACAGTTACGAATCGAAGAACAAGGGAAGCACCTACAGATGATGTTTGAGCAGCAAAGGAAGATGGAAGAAGACAAAACGACGAGAGCATCTTCATCGAATGCACTCCTATCCGTTGAAAAACAGCCTTCCTTATGTACCGACAAATCTGAACCATCGGATAACAATCGTGCCACCACCAAAGAAGTCGCAACCGATGTTAGCATTTCGGCCGATGAAAATCCGAGCAAGAAGGAAATGTTGTCTGAAACGAAACGGGCCAATGACCCGTTTGACTCAGTGACAAAACGGGCCAGGGTCGATGAAACGGGTACGGTTGAAGTTACTCGTGATACATGACATGCAGTTTTTGTGGAAAATCGGCTTGGTCCATGCTTAGGAGGAATTTAAATTTAATTATCTCAATTCGAATAATGCGATGACTTAATTTAAAGAAATTGAATATGTTTGTAAATAGTCTTTGGTATGGTTGTCATTATTGTATTCAGATTGCTGATGTATTAATTGTTATTCAGGAATGACATGAAATTCAGCCTTGATTAATTTGATTTAATTACCAGAGAACAAAATTCTGAACATCTCTTTAGGTATTACAAATACTGTATTGTAAGGGATCAACCAAGAATTTATTGAAAGTTCAAGGACCAAAAAGCAAATATAAAAAAGTCGGCCAAAGTTAAAAGTAGTGGACATTAGAGCATCCACACTGGGCTCTCCAAAGTTGCTTTTAGTGTCAGAATTTAGTGGCTCTCTAAAATTTGAAGAATGAAGGGTGCTGTAGTGGAACATTAATAAGCTCTTTAAAATTTGAGATTTGTCAAGTGTCTCTCCACAGATAGGAGCCACTTAACAATGTATTGTGGGACCATGTAATTTCTTTATTATTTGTTTACCTTTTGCAGCCCTTGGTTTCTTTTTTATATCTTTTTTTTTTTTTTTTTTTTTAATTATGTATATGAATGAAATCATTTATTGCCATTATTATGTATAAATGCAAGGATAAAAAACCTTAAAAAAAACAGTACTCCAACAAGCTGACTACAATTGCAGGAAATATGGCCTTCACGGATTTAACAAAGTGATCTCTCTCTCTCTCTCTCTCTCTCTCTCTCTCTCTCTCTCTCTCTCTCTCTCTCTCTCTCTCTCTCTCATGATTAATATTCTTCTTTGTGATTTGCAGAAGCAATGACCAGCAAGAAATTACGAAGAAGCTCAATGAACAACTTGAGGTACAAATTGATTCTCATGTTGAATTTTAGTTTCTTCTTTAAAATATTAATCAGTTGTTTACATTCATAATTCGATGAATTCATGCTGAAAAAGAAAATGAAATATAGGGGATTTTATTCAACTTTTTCTCTACAAATTAAATTTATTTAAATAGAGGCAAAATTAATACAATAAAATAAATATAAGGAAAGCGACAATTCGATTTGTTAAACAACACGGGGAAAAAAAATCTGAAACCCGGGTTTTGTGTTGAACAACACATAAATAGCATAATTCATTTTTTTTTAATTTGAGACGTACATAATTTAAGAATTAAAAATATAAAATTTACCTCAAATCTGTTATCGTATGAGTCGAGCGTCGAGAATATTTTTTATTTGAATGTTTGAGAGAAAGTAAGGTTTAAAAATATAAAAAAATAATAAACATTGAAATTACTCTGTCACCTATCGATTTTCACTCTGTAAATATCATTTCAGAAGTTCGAAATATATGAAGTTGATCAAACCCTAACAACTTTCTTATTCAGGTGCAAAGAAAGCTCCATGAACGCTTGGAAATTGAGAGACAACGCATGTACCATAAAATGATGCAAGAGAAGATGAACAAAAAACAATCAATAAGGTCCAAAATTTGATGTTCGAGCTACAAAATATAGGTAAAATAAATATCTCGAATTAATATTGTTGTCGTTATCGTCGAAATAACGTTTTAAGCAAATATATCAGTGTAATAATAAATTGGACAATATTTTGCGAGTGTATTCCGTGGTGGCTGAGCCAACATAAGACTAAAGAGGGCCACGACCTCCCAACATTTCTCAAATCTCTATTAATTTATATAGAATTTTAATTTTTGTGTGTGTACAATAGCATTAACGACTTCTCTCTCGAACTTAAAATTCTTACTCGGCCAGCGAGTGTATTAATTTATTAGTATTTGAAATGGACAATATCTGCAAAAATGATATAAAATTAAAATCATATTATATTGTATGCTAGCAAAAGTGGCATTGAGAGAGAGTTAAATCAAAATTTCTATTTTATTTTCAAACAAGTTAGAAATAATACAAGCTTCTTCACAAAACAATTAATTATTTCTTCCTTGTAATAAGGTCGGATATAATTTTTTTATTTTTTATTTTCCAACCATTATTGGTCAATGATCAAATATTTGACATTTTGAGTGATGTGAAAAGCCAAGTTAGACCTTGTATAATTTGATCGTCACACTCACAATATTATATTCTGATTTCGTCGCTGATTAAAAACAGAACCTAATAAACATTATTCAAAAACATGACATTTAATTAATATTTGGAAAATTTAAAAGAAAGGTAAACGAAATAAAACACAAAGTCAATTTGCCATTTTATTATTTTCTTATAGAATTAATTAATCATAGTAGCTAGCTATCACAATCAAGAATGTAATAATGTTTAATTATCCTAAACTAATGTAGTTAGCAGTTATTAGACTTTTGGTTAGAGTAACTTGTAAGCTACGTAGTTGATGAAGTCACAAGGATTAGGAGGTAAATTCACATTACAAGGATTGGTCAAAATGTTTAAATTAATATTTATATCATTTATGACTATTTAGGGGCAATTGAGAGTACAAATCACACCATAAGTGTGAACTGAACTAAGAGCTCGTTTGACTAATCTTATTTAAAATGGTTGACAAGTTCTTATATCTGATAAGTTAGCTATTACATTTTTTTATGAACTCATAAGCTATTTTTACTAATTATATGGTATATATATTCTTTTGAAAAGATCTTAAAAACTCTCTCGCATTTATTATATATTCTAAATTAATATATTTTTAAGAAAAAAATATCAAACATTTCGAAAGAGCTTATAAGCTCTTTTGAACAACTTATAAGATTAACCAAACATCCATCTAACATAATTTTATTGTGTATGTATATATATAGTAGGTATAATTTTATCTTCCAAGTCCTCAAAATCCATATTTTAAAACTACAAAAAAAATGTATAAACAATTTAAAAATCAAAATTAAAATTCAAAAAAATACATTAATGTAGAACAAGACAAAAGGATGGTAAATGGCTATCATGTGAAGAAATGAATACATACTGCAAGTTGCAACTCTTCAATTCTTCTGCTTCAGAGTAAGGATGGGCAGAAATTAATTCAATTAAATTATTAAAAAATAAATAATAAAAATTAGTTTTTATTTGCAAAAATAAATAAATTTATTAAAAATTAAATTAAAATTCCAATCCTCTTGCTATGGGACAAGATTTGTTCTGACATTGAAATTGGCTCTTTGTTGTTTCCTAATTTAAGAATAGTCTTAGATATTGCTTTCAAGATTCTTCAAAATTTTATCTATTTTTAGTTCTTATTGGTTGACTTGGTCAAATGCTTTTCCCAATGTGTACTTTGTACATGAAAATATAATGTAATCTATAGTCACATGACGTGCTTATAATATTTTTTATAATAACCATTTATTTAATCTTTGAATTTTCTCCAACATAATAAATACCCTAAAAAAAAAGGGGTAATGGCAAATAGGCCCATGACAAGGGCACTTAATTAAAATAGGGACATCCAACTTTTTTGTCTTTCAAATAAATCCACCCCATTCAAACTTATTTGCAAATAAGGAAAATCCCTTTATATATACCAAAATTACCCCCAATTCATTTGAAACCCAATTTAACTCCAATTTCATGATTTACACCCCAATTTAGCCCAATTTCATCAATTAACCAATTTTAACCCAAATTTTAATTTTGACCCCAATTTTAACCCTAATTTGTATCAATTCCACCCATTATACTCTTACTTTTTTAATATTACACATTGACCCCGGATTTTAACAAATATATCACATTAACCCCCAAAACTTTTTTTTTTCAGAAAATAATTTTTTTTCTGAAATATTTTTTTTCCGGCCAGATTCCGGCGTTGACTTTTTTTTTTTTTTTTTTTTTGAATTTGTTTTCCTGAAATTTTTTTCCGGTCGGTCAACGGCCGTTGACCGCCGGGTTTCCGACGTTGACTTTTTTTTTTTTTTTTTTTCTTAAAAAAAATATTTTAATTAATTTTACTGTCTTGGCGGTTAAATTACTGTCTCCGGCAGCTATTTAACTATCGGAGACAGTAATTTAACTGTTAATCGACTGTTTTTTTTTTTTTTTTTTCTCCAAAAATATTTTAATTAAAATTACGGTATTCGTGGCTAAATTACGGCCCCCGGCGGTTATTTAACTGTCGGAGACGGAAATTTAACTGTTAATTGCCTTTTTTATTCTAAAAAAAAAATTTTTAATTAAAATAACGGAATCCGTGGCAAAATTACGGCCCCCGGCAGTTATTTAACTGGCGGAAACAGAAATTTAACTGTTAATTGACTTTTTTATTCTTAAAAAAAATATTTTTAATTAAAATTCCGGAATTCGTTGCTAAATAACGGTCTCCGGCAGTTATTTAACTGCCGGAGACAGAAATTTAACTGTGAATTGCCTTTTTTATTCTTAAAAAAAATATTTTTAATTAATATTACTGTATACGTTGCTAAATTACTGTCTCCAGCAGTTATTTAACTGTCGGAGACAGTAACTTAACTGTTAATTGACTTTTTTTTTTTTTTTAATTTTTTTCCTTAAAAAAAATTTATTTAAATTAATATTACTGTCTTGGATGTTAAATTAATATTACTGTCTTGGATGTTAAATTACTGTCTCCAACAGTAATTTAACTGTCTTAGATAATAATATTAATAATATTACTGTTCGGAAAAATAATATTCATAATATTACTGTCTCAAACAGTAATATTACTGTCTGAGACAGTAATATTTTTTTTTCTAAGAAAAAACAATTCAAAAAAAAAAAAAAAAAAGTCAACGCCGGAGACTGGCGGTCTCCGGCGGTCAACGCCGGAATCTGGCCAGAATCTGGCCGGAAAAAAAACAGTTCAGAAAAAAAATTATTTTCTGAAAAAAAAAAGTTTTGGGGGTTAATGTGATATATTTGTTTAAATCCGGGGTCAATGTGTAATATTAAGGAAGTTAGAGCATAATGGGTGGAATTGTTAAGAATTATATTATAGAGGGTATTTTAGACTAAAGACATGGGGATGGGCTTAATTGAGAGACTGTTTTTTTTGTGGACTAAAATGCATTTAAGTCCCATGTGATGGGCCTTTTTGCCATTTGCCCAAAAAAAAAAGCAAGTGTGAAAATGGTATGAATATCACAATATAAATTTAGCTGCATGAATGAGATTGATCAGATCGGGATAAGCACTTTTGGAAGGAAAATAAATTCAAAATATTAGAAATTGAAATGGAAAAATGTTTAGCAACAAAAATTTCGAATCGAAACCAGCGAAGCTGGATTTTTTTTATTTTTTATTTACCAATAATATAAAATATATATATAATAATATTGATGTTTAAGTGAGCACATGGGAATTTGAGTTTTTTGATATACAAGAAGAGAGTTAACTTATTAATTTTTTTTTTATTTATGAATAAAATTGAGAGGTGCAATTAATTATATATATTAATATTAATTATGTAAAAATAATTAATTACAACCTCAAATAAATAAATGCAGCAATGGGGGGTTTGTTAGTTGTCTGCAGTTATTAACAATAAAAACAAGAAACATGTTTCACTTCTCACTCTCACAAGTCAGAATCACTTGTGGGCCCGCTCCAGGGCCCAATTTCATGCGGGCCCCCACCAATCCATATTTTAACCCAAAGACCGTTGCCATTATGAAATACCTAAACTACCCTTGTCCGTTATTTTTTGTCCCAGACAAAAATAGGTTTTCCCAATCAAAATCAGATTAAGAATTAAGATCTCTCTCTCGATCTCTCTCTCTCTCACATCTCTCTCTCTCTCTCCTACCCCCGCTCCACCCACCCCCCCTTACCCCCCCCTACACCCCAGCCTCAGACAACATTTCTTGATGTTTATCTGGTCGCTGATGCTGGAGGGGTGATTGCGTATCAGAAGAAATACAGAAAAAATATATATATATTTATATATGCTTGTATAATCAAGAATTTCTGTTTTGGGGGAAATTCGCGTGCTGATTTTTCGCAAAACAGGTTTGTTTAATTACTGGGTTGCTTCTCAATTTTTTTTTTAATTGTTTAATATTTTTTCAATGGTGGTGAATTTTCATGGTTTTAAAATTGAGATATGGTGGTGTATTATTAAATTTGGGGGATTGAATAATTAGTTTGATTGTTTATGTGTCCTTCTTTGCAATTATTTTATTCTCATAGGTTTTTCTGTAGTATGTATCATAGATCTGTTCTTGATTATGTGAAGGAAGTTAGTGATGTTTTTACTTGTGTCTGAAATGCTCAAGAATTGTTTACATTTTATTTTATTTAAAGAATCTTGATGGAAATTGGGTTGATTTAATTTAATTTAATCTGAGTAGTAATTTATTCCGGGTTTTTCGACACAGATGTTTTAATCGAAAATGGGGAAGAAAGGGGGTTGGTTATCTGCAGTCAAGAAGATCTTCAGCTGCCAATCTAGCCACAACAAACAAAAGGTATTCGTATTCAACTCATTTTCGATCGTATTCGACTCCGAATTCGGTACCCGAAGATATAATTTTTTTTTTCGTTTTGATGATCAGAAGAATCGAAGATCGGAAAAATGGTCCGAGAAACAGGGGACCGTAGATTTAGATTCTTCCAACACCCGAAACACCACAGAAGAGGTGAAATTAGCCGAAGCCGAAAATGAACAGAACAGGCACGCTTACTCCGTCGCTCTCGCCACCGCCGCAGCCGCCGAGGCGGCCGTTGCCGCCGCCCACGCCGCCGCGGAGGTCGTCCGTCTGACGTCCACACCCCGTAATTTGGGCAGAACCCGAGAAGAGTTGGCTGCTGTCAAGATTCAGACAGCTTTCCGTGGCTACTTGGTACGATAATGTCAGATAATATCGTACTTAAAACGGTTAACCCGTCGTTATTTTGTCGTTAATTTTTAAGTTTTTTTATTAAATTAGGCACGTAGAGCGTTGAGGGCTTTGAGAGGTCTAGTGAGGCTGAAATCGTTAGTGGGAGGGCAGTCGGTGCAAAAGCAAGCGGCAACTACCTTACGACATATGCAGACACTTGGCCGTTTGCAATACGAGGTTCGTGCGAGGAGAATACGAATGTCTGAAGATAATTCAGCTACCCAGAGACAAATATTGCAGAAACGCGAAAAGGAGATTGAGAAGTTGAGACTATCTGTAAGTAATCCTAAAAAAAAATCGTGTCTTTGCAATTATGCATTATATTTTGTTGATATAAAAAAGTGATCTTTTTTCACGTGATTTTTATTTTGAGTTGCTTTCGACTGAGTTATGTCGATTTTATTACAATTAGATTGGAGAGGATTGGGACGACAGTAAGCAATCGAAAGAGCAGATTGAAGCTAATCTTCAGATTAGACAAGAAGCTGCTGTAAGAAGGGAGCGCTCGTTGGCCTATGCCTATTCACATCAGGTAATATTATACACGTCAATTTACGAAAATGGCAACAAAATTTCGATTCACAAAAATGGCAACAAAATCCCGATTCACAAAAATGAAAGGAAGAGTAATATATATTGTTCCATCCTAGAATATTTCTGTTACTAGGGATAATTGCACTTCACCCCCTATAATTTTCAAAATTTCACACTCCCCCTCCGCGTCAAAAATTCAAAAAAGCGAGCGTCCCCCTTCAGAATGTTGTTTTGTTTTGTTGCACCGTTAGCCAAATTCCGATGGACTTCTACTATTCACCGGAATTGAGATTTTTGTTGCATATTACCCCTTAAAAATGTTATTTTTATTGCAAGTTGCCCATTTCAAATGTTATTTTAGTTGCACGTCGTCCTTTAAAATGTTATTTTGTTGCACACTGCCCGCAAAAAATGGGTTCGAAGGCTAACTGCGACCGAAAAAGAATGTTTTAAACGGGGGTCATCTCTTTTTAAGATTTTTTAGTGGGCGAAGTGCATTTGCTAAAAATTGACACGTACTCGAAATTTTCTTGAAAAACCAGCAAACGTGGAGGAACACACCAAACTCTGGTAACCAAACATTCATGGATCAAAATATTCCCCGTTGGGGTTGGAGTTGGCTTGAGCGATGGATGGCTTCTCGACCATGGGAAAACGGGGTTCCGATTATCCCAACCGACAAATCAGAACCAAACGGGATTATCAACTCTCCAACTCCTAAAAAACAAAGCCGCCCTCCAAGCAGACAATCCCCATCAACCCCCAGGTCAAAATCAACCAATCGAATAACGCCACATAGCCCTAGAGGAACGTTAACAACAAACGGTAGAGACGAAGATTCAAGGAGCATAAATAGCGTTCAATCCGATCGATGCAGAAGGCACAGCATTGCAGGTTCTTGTTCGTCTGTGAGAGACGACGAGAGCCTTGCTAGCTCACCTGCAGTTGTCCAAGGCTATATGGGGTCCACCGAGTCTGCTCGGGCCAGAGCGCGGGCCCCCAGCCCGTTGGGAGGGGAGAAAATGGGGACACCTGTCAAGAAACGGCTGTCTTTCTCCGGGTCGCCAGCTGGCATGGCCAGGAGGCATTCGGGCCCGCCGAAGGTTGATTTTAGTCCTAGTAAGGATATCGGAGGAAATTCGTGATGGAGATTGGTAATAGTGTGTGTGTGTGTGTGTGTTTCTTGGAGAGAGAGAAAAAAAGGTTGTTTATTATTATTTTTTATTATATTTTTTTATTCGGGTTACGACTATGAGTATCTATTATTGCATATTGTAATCGAAGTCACTCCGTTTGTGCTCTGCTATGTGTTCGTTGTACGATTGTCGATTTGAAAGGGTTTTTGTGTGTGATTACGCGGTTCTTGATCGTAACGTGTCGAAAGCGACTTGTCGTAATAATTGTCGAGAGTTTTTTATCGTGAAAAAGTTTTTGGGCGTTCCACCAATTTTACCCAAAATATGTACACTATAGCGTACAATTTTAGGTAATTTTGATCGTGAAAAAGTTTTTTGGACGTTCCACCAATTTATCCAAAATATGTGTACTATAGCGTAATGTTTTTGATTATTATCCGTGAATTTTTTTTTGGGACGTTCCACCAATTTTACTCAAAATTAGGGTACTATATAGTATACAGTTTTTGGTGAATTTGATCGTGAAAAAGTTTTTTGGACGATCCACCAATTTTATAAAAAATATGTCTACTATATATAGCCTACAGTTTTTTGTGATTTTGATCGTGAAATTTTTTTGGGACGTTCTACTAATTTTACCCAAAATCCGTGTATTATAGTATACAGTTTTTGGTGATTTTGATCGTGAAATAGTTTTTTGGACGTTCCACTAATTTTACCCAAAATATATGTACTATAGTATACAGTTTTTGGTGATTTTGATCGTGAAATAGGTTTTTGGACGTTCCACCAATTTTATCCAAAATTTGTGTACTATATAGTATACAGTTTTTGGTGATTTTTATCGTGAACAAAATTTTTTGGACGTTCTACCAATTTTACCCAAAATATGTGTACTAGCCTACAGTTTTAGGTGATTTTGATCGTGAATTTTTTTTTTGGACGTTCCACCAATTTTATTTAAAATGTGTACTGTAACATACAGTTTTTGGTGTTTGATCGTGAAATAGTATTTTGGACGTTCCACCAATTTTACCAAAAATCTGTGTACTAGCGTACAGTTTTTTTTAGTAATTTTGATCGTGAATTTTTTTTGGGACGTTCCACCAATTTTACCCAAAATTTGTGTACTATAACATACAGTTTTTGGTGATTTCGATCGTGAAATAGTTTTTAGAACGTTCCACCAATTTTACCCAGAATCCGTGTACTATTATAGTGTACATTTTCTCGCGATTTTGATCGTGAAATAATTTTTTGGACGTTCCATCAATTTTGCCCAAAATCTGTGTGCTAGTGTACAATTTTTTGTCATTTTGTTCGTGAAATAGTTTTTTGGACGTTCCACACATTTTAACTAAAATTTGTACACTGTAGTATATAATTTTTGGTGATTTTGATCGTGAAATAAATTTTTGGACGTTGAACTAATTTTAACTAAAATTTGTGTACTATATATCATACAGTTTTGGTGATTTTGATCGTGAAAAGGTTTTTTGGACGTTTCACCAATATTACCCAAAATCTATGTACTATATTATACAGTTTTTGGTGATTTTGATCGTGAATTTTTTTTTGGATGTTCCACCAATTTTACCTAAAATATATGTACTATAGTATACAGTTTTTGGTGATTTTGACCGTGAAAAAGTTTTTGGGATGTTCCACCAATTGTACCTAAAATTTGTGTGCTATAGTATCCAATTTTTGGTGATTTTGATCGTGAAATTTTTTTTTGGGACGATTCACCAATTTTATCAAAAAAATGTGCATTATTGTATACAGTTTTTGGTGATTTTAATCGTGAAAAAGTTTTTTGGACGTTCCACCAATTTTACCCAAAATCTTTGTATTATAGTGGACAGTTTTTAGTGATTTTAATCATGAAATAGTTTTTGGACATTCCACCACTTTTACCAAAAATCTGTATACTATAGCGTATAGTTTTTGGTAATTTTGATCGTGAAAAAGTTTTTGGGACGTATCACCAATTTTACCCAAAATGTGTGTATTATAGCATACAGTTTTTGGTGATTTTGATCGTGAAATAGTAACTATACAAAATTTTAACAAACATAAGACAATTAAAATATTATGAACGGTACAAATTTTTGAAGTACCGAAATTTCGATAAGTGTTACCGAATGAACATTCCTAGCAGATATTTTCACACTAAAGGCGTGTTCTTTGTCCTCGTTGCTAATCGAACCGGGAGTTATGCATGCCTCCCCTCTCGACTTCTTCACGATATATGATTCTAAAGATATCCTTATTTTGCCACATGATCACATAACCCCGTTGCTTGTTTTGCCACATGACGACGAGGTTTTGTTTACTTACGAATTGGACCTTTTTTGTTTACAATCCAGAAGTGCCACATGAAGACGAGGTTTTGTTTACTTACGAATTGGACTTTTTTTGTTTACAATCCAAAAGATAATCGGGTTAGGAAACTTGACACGGTTGGCTTTGACCGCAATCATGCTCGTGAAGCGGATGCCTATATATAAAGTTTAGTCTTGTTTGTACGTACTTGATGATGGTGAACGAAACGAACAAGCCTAGGAACAACGGCATATGAATTTGGCTAAAAAGAATTTAGAATTTTTTGATTAAATGGTGGAATGATGATTAAGAATTGGGGGAAGAGGATAGATAGTTAGAGAATTATTAATTTGCCCATTTTCCAGGTTTTCAGTAAGTTGCAGGATAATTTTTTAAGACCAATGTGATTTGGGTGCAAAGTGCCAAATAATTTATGTTTGAAGTATGTAATCTGCCAGTTTCGCAATTTAAGGGTGTAAAGTGCCAAAATGGTGTAACTCAGGGGTGCAAAGTGCCTAACAATTTATGTTTAATGGGTGCAATCTGCCAATTTCATAATTTAAGGGTGTAAAATGCCAAAACGCGTGTAATTCATGGGTGCAAAGTGCCAAACAATTTATGTTTAAAGGGTGCAATCTGCCAATTATACAATTTAAGGGTGTAAAGTGCCAAAATGGTGTAATTTAGGGGTGCAAAGTGCCAAACAATTTATGTTTAAAGGGTCCAATATGCCAATTTCACAATTTAAGGGTGTAAAGTGCCAAAAGGGTATAGTCAGAGGTGCAAAGTGCCAAAAGGGTGTAATTCTGGGGCAAAGTGCAAAAGATCCAAAATGGTATATATGGAAGGTGCAAAGTGGAATACAAAACCCTAGGCGCTGGCTTCCTCGTACATACTTGATACTACGTACGACAAGAAAACCTCAGAACACCAAAACAAGTCCGAACTTTGTTGCAAAGCCACAGCCGCCGCAAAAAAAAAAAAAATGAAGAGCGAAGAAATCCACCGTCATCTTCCCGAAGAAATCATCATAGAAATTTTTTCGAAACTCCCGCTAAAATCCGTGTTGAGATTCAAGTGCGTTTGTAGATCATGGCTTTCTTTAATCTCCACCGACCACTTCATCGTAACTTACCTCCGAAATTCGGCAAACGACGACGATGCTTTCGATCTCTCCACTAAAATCATTACAACCCCTTCGAAATCTAGTCGGGCAGTTATAAAGGCGTGTTCTTTGCGCTCGTTGATTACCGAACCTTCTACTCGTGTGTTTTCTCTTGATTTTCCGACGGATAATTCTAGAGATTTATTCATTGTTGGTTCTTGCAGAGGTTTGATCTGCATTGTCATGGTTGATAAATATCGGTTTTTCTTGTGGAACCCTAAGACGAGGGAGCGTAAGGAGTTGCCCGATTTCTTCGCCGGAGTGAATCATAGGAACCGAAATTGCGGGTTTATTGCTAGACATGGGTTCGGCTTTGATGAAAGTAGCGGCGATTATAAGATTTACGTTGTTTATTGTTTGAGATACCGTCCGCTTGTATCCGTTGCGAGGCTGTATAGTTTAAAAGCCGATTCTTGGGGAGAAGTTGTGTCCGTCACAGATGGATCTTTGTTCGATCCGGGGAGGTTTGTGAGTGGGAAACTTCATTGGAGAAGCGATTACGAAACGGGATCGGATTGGATTGTTTCTTTCGATTTGAAGAGCGAGACTTTCGGAACTATCGAAAAACCTAATTGTTTGAAGGATTACGTTATGTCTGGATTGGGAGTTCTCAAAGGACGTCTTTGTGCGTATTTCGACTATCCTGAAAATATTGCTACTATTGGGTTCGATATCTGGATTTGGAACGAGTACGGGGTGGAAGATTCTTGGTCAAGATTGTTGACTATTTCGTATTTGTCCGTTTCTTGGAGGCCGAAACTTTGGGCGTCGTATGGTCCCATAACCCCGGTGTTTGTTTTGCCAAACGAAGAGGTTTTGTTTACTTACTCTTCGGATTTTTATACGTACAATCCAAAAGATAATTGGGTTAGGAAACTGGACACGGTTGACTTTGACCTAGACGGTATTCGTCATGCGCATGTCTACACAGAAAGTTTAGTCTCGCTTGTACCCTGATTATGACGGTGAACAAGCCTAGGAACAATGATGGTTTGCCAATAGTAGTTCAATTTACGTAACCGAGTTCTGATACTCGTACGTGCTCCGCAAAAATCAACGTATGAATCGATACTTTTGAGTGTTCTATTGATAGTTTTTTTTTTTTTTTTCCTTCTTCGAACCGATTCTATTGATAGATATAGCTTTGCCTTTGATGAGAGTAGTGGCGATTACAAGGTGTTTGCTTTCTTCTATATGTTCAATTCTACTAATAATACACTCACCCATTTTCCAGTGGTGAAAAGACCAAAATATCCCGAGGAGGTTTGTTATATTACACGTTTTAAATGTTTTTCATTTAATAAAATCTTAATTCTATTTCTATTTTAACAAATAAAAGAAGCAGACATGGATTAGGATTTTAATTAAGTTCTAGAAATTACAATTTAACCCCTGTATTTCTTACAAAAAACAATTTATATTTGTAACTTTAAAAACAATCTGTTCAAGGGTGGGAGTATTTTATTGCAAAAACCCAGGGTATTTTTGTCAATTAGGCAAAAGGGAAGAAAAAATCAATCGCGCAGTTGCAAATTTCGTAGGAATAATATATGCAATAACCTTAATAATAGAAATCTTTTCAAGACTGTCGGTAAAAACCCTCTTGAGATTCAGGTGCGTTTCGAAATCATGGCATTCTTTGATCACAAGCAAACACTTGGTAAAAGTAGTCGGGTACTATTTTCCTTGCTTCGTATGTCGAGGTTTTTAATGAGGTCCCCGTCTAATTTTTTCCTATAATATCAATAAAAAAAACATTGGCCAAAAAAAATTATAAGTGTTTTTCTATTTAGTACCATGGCCTATACTTAATTATTAAAAACTTATTTATATTATTGATATTACTTATTAGCATATACTTCCTAGTTCCTAATGATGTATATACAAGAACACACTTCTCTTGGTAAAAAGAAAAAAGAAAAACAAATTGAATCAATTAATTTAAGGTCTCTACAGTATTAGTAATTACATCCACATACCCGAAACAATTACCAGAGCAAATATTTCATGTATTAGGAACCTACATGCACTATATTTGTTTCTCACGGGCCCTTACTGCTACCATAAACGGAAATTAATAAATCTTATACAAAATAACAAGAAATTAAGAAATGTTAGGAGCGTCATGTCACTCCCTAGCTCTATGTTGTCTCCACCACTACCTGAAACTAATAGTCGTTAGAACCCTAACGTAATAACTTATCCAATGCATTATTCCGTTAGGGTTTCTAATAATGTTTCATGTGGTGATTGTAATTATTGATACTATAGGGACCTTAAAGTTATTTTAGCATATATCTCAGGGGTGTCGGTGTAATTTAACCAAAAACAATTAAAATTGCTATGACATGTTCAACTGATATCCCACTACGAGACCGGCTAGAGAGAGAGAGAGAGAGAGAGAGAGAGAGAGAGAGAGAGAGAGAGAGAGAGAGAGAGAGAGAGAGAGAGAGAGAGAGAGAGAGAGAGAGAGAGGAAAGAACAAAATTTTAGGGTTTTTTTCTCTGCAATAAACACAATCCCTCAAAACCCTAAAAACCCTAAAAACCAAAGTTAGAAAACTACAACAATGGAGAGCAGCAAACCAAAACGGCGTCGTTCAGAAACCAGCAGCACCAATCTCCGAATTCCAGAAGGTATCATCTTAGAAATATTGTGGAGACTCCCCGTAAAATCCCTCTTGAAATTCAAGTCCGTTTCGAAACCATGGCTTCGCTTAATCTCCAGCAAATACTTCAAGAAAACCTACATCGAAAACTCAAGAAAGCACAAAGCTTTTCCGCACCACAGCATCATCTCGCCGTGTTGGAATCCGGGAGGAATGATGATTAATTCGTGTCCGTTGTACGCGCTACTGACCGAACAATCGACTCACGCGCCTCCTCTCGATTGCCCTAAGGCTTGTTCATCGGAGATGTTAGTTTTGGGTTCTTGCAACGGTTTGATCTGCGTCGGTGTCGGCCGAGACAAGATTTTGTTGTGGAATCCCGCGACGAGGGAGTCGAAGGAGTTGCCCTACTTCTTCGACGGAGTCAATGATATCGAGTATTGTGGTTTTATAAGCTATGGGTTTGGAATATTGGATGAGATTAGTGGTGATAATTACAAAGTTTATGCTCTTTTTTATTTGGCTTGTTGGGATGATGAAGGGGTGCCTTTATTGTGTTCAATGGGAAAAGTTTATAGTTTAAAGTCGAATTCTTGGGGAGAAACTGCGGTTTATTACAACGAAACTCCGTTGCATGGTGCAATTGAGTCCGCGGGGAAGTTTGCGAGTGGGAAGCTTCACTGGATAAGGAAAACAGCGGAATCGAAATGGGAGATTGTTTTTTTGGACTTGACGAGCGAGACTTTTGGGGGTTTGGAGAAACCTAGTGTAGCAACAAATTCTTATCTGCGAATTTAGACAAACAAGAAAAACTTGCACAAAGATAATTTATTGAATTTAAAATAAAATATTGCGGGTTACAAACTCTAATTTAATCCTCTGATTCTTCTCTCAAGAAAAATATATGATTGACTCTGAAATTCAGAGACGAGTCGTTGACTTGATCTTCTCCGAATTTGATTTGGATTTGAATAACGTCTTCCGAGGGTCTTGCGACTTGAATCTCGGATCGAACGCTGAACTTTGACGGATTTTGACTTGAAGATCTTGGAGTTCTTGATGGATTTGGCCCTTCAATCTTCCTTCGATCTTGATTTGATGTTAATAACGTTAATTCGAGGGTTTAGCACCGTAATCTCGAATTAAACGCTTTAACGCCTTGATTTGATGAAGAACACCTTCGATTTGATGAACTCCTTCGATTTGATGAAGAACGCCTTGAATTTGATGAAGAACGACTTGAATATTGTAGAGAGAATTTTCTCCTACGGTTTTTCTTCTTCTTGAGTTGTGTTTTGAATTGTGAAGGGAGGGTCCCTATTTATAGTGGTAGAATAAGAGTCCTACTTAAAGTCTGCTTGATGACGTGGCGCGATTTGATTGGCTCTCTTTAAATTGATATTTATCTCTTATAACTTGGAAGAGAAGAAATAATCCTATTGGCCAATAATTAATTGATAATTATCCCCATGACTTGTCTTGCAAGACAAGGTATAATTTAATTTAGACACAATTTAATTGGCTAATTTAATTAACCAATTAATTAATTTTATGCGTCTACACCTAGTTTTATGGAGGATGATTTTGTTCCGAGATTCGGAGTTCTCGACGGATGTCTTTGTTTGTTTTGCGACCGTCCGAAAATGTTCGATATTTGGATTTGGAAGAAGTATGGGGTGGAAGATTCTTGGATTAAATTTTCGAGAATTCCTTACGATTCCGATTCTTGGAGGACTCCATTCGTGACCCCATTGCCTGAAGAATGGGGTCAATTGTGTATGTTGCCAAACGGAGAGGTTTTGATTACTTACATGTCGAGTGAATACGAGTCGAAATTCGTGATTTACAGTCCGAAAGATAATGGGTTTAGGCAACGGTACGTGGATAAGTTTAAAGACGTTGATCAAGTGGAGGTCTACTCTGAAAGCTTAGTCTCACTTGTCCTTGATGATGAACAAGAGAAGGCAAAATCCTAGGAAGTTAACTTTGCTTGTAGTTTGGTAAGAAAATATAGTTTTTTTTTCCGTAGTTTGGTAAAAAAATATAGTTTTTTTTTCCGTAATTTAATGTGATTTTATTTTTTTCGCACTTTTCAGACTCGAACTTAGCTTGGAGGTAGAAGTAAACCACCATTTAGTTTGTTATTTTGCAATGTGAAAATATAAAAATGAGATTTGTTTTATTAAGTTTTAAATATTCAATTGAGGGTGAACTGCACCGTGAATGATTTATTGTGTTTCGAGGGTGTAAAATGGTATTAATTTTTTTAAGGGTGCAAAATGCTAAAGCATTACATTTCAAGGATGCAAAGTGAAATTAATATAAAGAATACAGCAGAACCTCGATAAATTAATACTCTAAATAATAGTTTCTCTCTATCCCGACTCGGTGAAAATATGTTAAATTATTAACTCGATAATTTAATAATTCAGTAAATTAATAGAACTTCCCTAGTCCCAACTGTATTAATTTATAGAGGTTCAACTGTATTTTCATTTTTCAGCAATTCGATAGAACACGGCAGGCCATTTTTGCAATTAAGACAAACTAATAAAGATTACATACAACAATAATTCATAATTAGTTAAGGGGTCTTTACAGATAAGCCCATCAATGGGTACTTATTTATAAAGAGATTCAGACAAAAAACTCTTTTACAAATAAGTCCACACATGGTCCAGATTTTTGTAAAAGACTAAAATAGCCCCTCATTGTTTAATATGCTCAAATTTCATCCTTAATTTAATTTAACATCAATTTGACCCCAAATTTCACAAATTATTCAATTTTGCCCCAAAACTTTCTTTTTCAAAAAAAATTATTGCCGCCGGATTCCGACGTTGACCGGCGGTTAACGCCGGTCTCCGGCGTTGACTTTTCGATTTATTATTTTTTTTTTCTTCCAGATTATTTCGCCGGTTTCCGGCGTTTATTTTTTTTTAATTTTTTTTTTGCTGTAACATTTTTTTTTCGTTTAAACAGCAGTATTGCTGTGATTGACAGTAATATTAACTATATTACTGTTAAACACAGTAAAATTAATTATATTACAGTTTAACATAGTAATATTGCTATATTAATCTCTAGCACAATAATATTAACACAACAAACTCATTATTATTGTGTAATAGAGTAATATTACTATGTTGACCGTTCAACAAATGTAAATAGGGTAAATTACAAACACCCCCCTGAGGTATCGTCAAATTACAAAAACACCCCTCTTGTTTGGATAATTACAACCACCCCCTCAGCTCTTCAAATTTAGTGGAATCTTCGAGATTATATGAAATATTATCACTTTTGTACCCGTTTTATACTATTCAAACTCTACATTATGAAGTAAGATGATCATAATATGTGATTTTTAGCTTGTGTATATCAGTTTGTGGTGCATCGGAAACTGTATTTTTACACAAAACGAATACAAACTAGAGCACATTCCACGGAATCTAGATGATTGTATTGAATTTGGCACAATAAGGATGGAGGTGTAAGAAAAAATCATATTTGAGGGGGTAGATGTCATTATCCAAACAAGAGGGGGGTTTTTGTAATTTGACCATACCTCAGGGGGGTGTTTGTAATTTACCCATGTAAATATAATAAAAGCCAAAAGAATTAATATTACTGTGAGTGACAGTAATATTACCGTCAACCATAGTAATATTACTATAACAACAGTAATATTACCGTCAACCATAGTAATATTATTACGTTACTTCGTAAATAACTCAAACAAAAAAAAAAAAATCCAAACAAAATAATAATATTGATGTGGTTGACATTAATATTACTATAGCAACAATAATATTATCGTCAACCACATTAATATTATTGTGTTTACAGTAATATTACAATAATATACAGTAATATTATTACGTTACTCCGTTAATAATATTAATGTGGTTGACGATAATATTACTGTGTTGACAGCAAAAAATCCGAAAGAAAAAAAAACGAAATGTGGTTGACGATAATATTATTGTTGCTGTTGACGAAATGTGGTTGACGAAAGGTCAATGCCGGAGACCGGCATTGACCGCCGCAACGCCGGAATCCAGCGGCAAAAAATTTCAGTCAAAATTGGATTTTTGAGGACAAAATTGATTAAATTGGATTTACAATTAAGAATTGGGTATAAAAGGGTTGGGGTAATATTGTCATATACATGAATGTTTCCTTTATTTATAGTAAAATTAAGGGAATGGACTTATTCGTGAAAGAGAATCATAAAGATGTGGGGGGCTTTTTTGCAGAAAAACTCCATTAGTTAATGGTATTTATTTGACGATTAACCATGATTTGTTTTGAATGAAAACAAAAACCCTAGCTTTCTACCTCGTACGACAACTACCTCAAACGTACGACAAACAAAAACGCACAGGAATCCGCCGTCAGATAACAAACATGAACACCGGCGGCGAGTCTGAACAAATCCACCACCTTCTTGTTCCCCAAGAAATCATTACAGAAATCTTGTCAAAACTGCCGGTAAATTCCCTCTTGAGATTCAAATCGGTTTCGAAATCATGGCGTTTTTTGATCTCGAGCAAACACTTGATCAAAACCCACCTCGAATATTCCAAAAAGAACGAATATTCCGCCCGAACCCGGATCATCTCAACCACTTCGAAATTCGGAAGGTCTCTATGTACCTTTTCGTTGCGCTTGTTGCTAACCAAACCGGTTTTTCGCGGGTGCCCTCTCGATTTTCCGATTAATAATTATGCTGGAGACTTATGTGTTGTGGGTTCTTGTAACGGGTTGATATGCATTGTCGTGGACGAATATAAGTTTTGGTTGTGTAATCCCTCGACGAGGGAGTTCAAACAATTGCCTCCCGTATTCACCGGACTCGGTTCTATTACTCGATACGGGTTCGGGTTCGACGAGAGCAATAATGATTACAAGGTTTACGCCTTTCTAACTAGGGTTTTCGGTAATCGTGAAAGACGTGCTATGGGGAGAATGTATAGTTTAAAGGCCGATTCGTGGGGTAGGGAACAAGAGTTATTTGTCGATGGATCGCCGTTTTACGCAAAAGATTGTCAACTGGGGAAGTTTGTGAGTGGGAAGCTTCATTGGATAAGTTTGAAATTTGAAATTGTTCGTCTCGATTTGAAGAGCGAGACATTTGGTCTTGTGGAGGGATTACCTAGTTGTTTCGAGGGCGGTTCGTGCCCGAGATTGGGAGTTCTCGATGGACGTCTTTGTGTGTCTTGTAGCTATTTAAACGAGTCCCGATTCGATATTTGGATTTGGAACGAGTATGGGGTGGAAGATTCTTGGACTAAATTTGCGAGTATTTCTTATCCGTTGGGTCCATTGTCCCCTCGATCGTCCCCGTTGTGTATGTTGCCGGATGGGGATGTTTTGTTCAACCGCGGGTTGAATTTCGTGATTTACAATCCGAAAGACAAACGGTTCAGGGAAAGCTACGTATATAACTTTGATGGCGATCGGCGAGTTGATCTTTACACTGAAAGTTTAGTCTCGCTTGCATCTGACGATGATGGTGAATACAAGTAAAAGAAAAACGAAGTTTATTATCGAATGAGGTTGTGCACTCACTTTGCAACCTCGATAGAGTTTTCATCGAGTATAATCATCACTATTTTTCGAGAATCTTGTTGCGTGTGATTTTTTTATCGATTTGTATTGTGGTTCGATTTCGTTCGATGTTGCGCTTTCACTAGTTTCGTGTTCCGCGACTCCGTTTTTCAGTTTTCAAGAAAGTTAATTATGTATAGATACAATTAGAGAAGTGGAAAACAAAAGAACAACATTTGTTGGTTTAATGTTTATTTGGCAATCTATGTAATTCTTTTTTTTTTTTTGTTAATTATTATTATTATTAGTTTTTATTTATTATTATTTATTTTCTCAACAACTGCATTTAACTCTATCCCTAGTTAAAGGGGTTATATGAGATAACCCCCTCATACAATTTCCTTAGAGGTTTAAATCCATTTTTATATTTATTATTAAGGATAACCCCTTAATTAACATAATACCCCATTTACCCCTATTATATTCATTAATCAATCATCAATTATATTAATATGGAATATAAATTAAAAAATCTGTACGTATGCAAAAAACGCCAATGTTCATTTTTTTTTTATTTCCTTTAAAAAAAATTGTTTTTTTTTAATTTATACTTCAAAAAAATAGTTATTTATTTATTATTTTTAGTTTTTTCAAATTTTTTTATTTGTTTATTATTTTTAATTTTTCATTTTTTTTGAAATATTAATTTTTTTTCCAGTTTATTCTTTTAATTAATATTTTTTATTGGTTTTTTTCTCACTTTACCAAATCGAATTTCACTATAAATATTTCGAAATTAACTGAAAACCATTTTTTATCCACTAGGTTTATCAAAAAATGAAATCCGCTACACGTCAAAATTTATGAACATTCACTATCTAAAAAAAATTAATCGTATTCCACTATAAAATAACATAATCCACTATTTTACTGCTTGAATTTGAATTCCACTATTCACTGTTTGAAATCCACTATTCTTTGTCTGAATTTGAAACCCACTATTCACTGCTTGAAATCCACTATTTACTGTAAAACATAATCCACTATTTAATGTCACATCAGAATTCAAAAACCACTATTTACTGTAAGCGCATCGACACCCCTCCTCGCGCCTGCATCAGGTATTGTCTCAAATCCACTATAAGTTCATCAAAAACCACTACAAAAATATAGAAATTCACTACAAAAGATCCCATTTATAAAGAGAAAATCCACTAAACACTTGCCTATATCCACTACATAAGTCCCCTTTAATAAAAATTGTCATCGCATACAATAGTAGAGTCCCCGTGCATCACCCAACCTCGTCCCACTTGTTGCCATCACTCCTTTTCAAGAATCTGAACCAAAGAAAAAGACAACAACAACGTGTAAATTTAATCATTCAAAATAAAATCGGTCTACCAAGCAAGAATTTTAAATCTACTACAATCTGATCCAAACCCACTACAAAAAATATCGAAATCCACCAAAATATTAACATAATCCACTATGAAATTAACCTAATCCACTACAAACAATTACAAAAATATAAAAATATCGAAATCCACCAAAATATTAACATAATCCACTATGAAATTAAACTAATCCACTACAAACAATTACAAAAATATAACATAATCCACTATGAAATTAAACTAATCCACTACAAACAATTACAAAAATATTAACGTAGTCCACTATGAAATTAAACTAATCCACTACGAAAATAAACTAATTCACTACGACAAATCCCCTAAAATAGTAACGTAGTCCACTACGGAATTAACCTAATCCACCACAACAAATCACCTTTTCAAAGAGAAAATCCAATTCAAAATAAGAATTACAATCTAATTACAATCAAATTAAATCACCTTTTCAAAGAAAAAATCCATTTCAAAATAAGAATTACAATCTAATTACAATCAAATTATTATTTTTAGTTGAAAACCTTGATTATCCAGATTACCGGATCGCTGGCAACAGTAGCACAAACCCCCTATGCGCCGCGTGATTGTCCAGATTGCCGCTGGAGAATCTCTTCTTACAGAACTCGTAAACAGAGAACTAGACGGCGCGTGCGGGCCCCGCGCCGAGGGCCATGGCTCCAATCCCGAGGTAGAATCCCTTCGTGCCGTCGGATTTCAGAATAGAACGGACGGCTTGGTTGACGCTGTCGGATTTAATCGGGCAGGAACCTAGGGCTTTCATTTGGGTTTTGATTGTGTCAACGAGGCACATGGACGTGCTCCACCATGCCGGCGCTCGAGCCGACGACCATGAACTGACAGAAGTGAAGTCCGTCGTGCTCCACCGCGGCGGCGGCGATTGCAGGTGCGGCACAGAGAGGAGGTCCGGCTTCTGGAATTTCGGCGAAGCATCGGTGAAAAAACAATCTAGGTTGAACAATTCTTTATCAGTGAAAGGGCTTATCACCATAAAAAAGAATTCATATGTATACATTTGGTATTGAATGAACAGGGGGAATGGTCAAGAAGGAGAAGGATGGTGGAAGATACCAATGGCAAAACTAGGGTTTCAGAAATTTGGGGGTTTTTGCAATTTGCGGTAACCGAATGTAAGAGATAAACAAATAGAGGAGCAGCCCGGTGGGAGATCCCTCCGAGGAGGAGGAGGGTGGAGATCGTGTGGTGTCTGGTGGGGCGGCGAGGTGTGGGCGCGAGTTGTATACAGAAGGGGAAGAGAAGAGAAACGATTATATTATACGAGAAACTTTTATTCCTAGGTTAAATAAATTGAGAAAGGGTAAAATAGGTTATTAATAATATAATTTGTTTAATAAAATACAATTGGATTTATCTAAAAAGGGAATTAAAAAAAAGGATCTAGTCTAATGATAAAATGCATATGAGGGGGTTTTCTCAAATAATCCCCTAGTTAAAACATCGTTCTGTCCTAGTCAACACCCACGTCAACATTTATCCATTAGACATCCCTCATTAATACTTCATTAATATCAATAACTACTACTAACTAATGTTCCAAATAATTAAATTAATATGAGACAAAAAAAGAAACTTAAAGTATATAAATGCAAACTCTTATCATTTTTCTTTTTTCGAAGTGAAATCAGTTCCGATTAAAAAAGGGTAATATTGAAAATTATGATTTTCGAAAATTGGAATCATAATAATTGATTCAAAATTATGATTTTTTCGCATCGAAATTAGTAGATTCTAACTTTTTATTCATCTAATATAGATTCGTTGAGTTTATAATTTAAAAAAAAAAATCGAAAGTAAAATCGGGTCGTTATTTGAAATCTCATATATATATTCCAGTTCTGATAAATAAGAAAAAATAAAAAAAAATCATATATCGAAATCTTTGATATACGAAATAAAAAACACTATTTCAAATCCAAAACTTTATGTGTATCTCAAAAAAACTACTATTTTGTTGTATTTCTAATCACTTTTATTGATGAATCAAATATATTATATTTCAAAATACAAATTGCCAATAAAACCAACCATTCCCAACAAAATCGTTAGAAAGGGAAAAAGATAAAGGAGTTGGATAATACTTAATATAAACAATAGGGTAAATTACACCTATATCCCATAAGTATGCTAAAATAACTTTAAGGTCCCTGTAGTATCGGTAATTAGAACCACCCGAAACATTGTTAGAAACTTTAACGGAATAACGCATTAGATAATTAAGTTATTCCATTAGAGTTCTAACGGAATATTAATTTCAGTCAGTGATTGGGACAACATAGAGTTATTGGGTGGCATGATGACTCTCCTAACATTTCTTAAATCTTTATTATTTTATATAAGATTTATAAATTTTCGTACATGTAGCATTAACGGCCCCACGAGAAACGAATATAATGATATCGGTCCCCAGGACATGACATCTTGGCTCCGATAATTGTTTAGGGATGTGGCTGTAATTACCAATATCTCAAGGACCTCAAAATTGTTTTAGCATACATCAGGGGTGTCGGACTAATTTACCCTAAAATAATATTAAATAAAAATATGAATAAAAAAAAAATTAATTGTAGAAAGAGCAATAGATGCGACATTGCAATATCAAATCAGCCACTCCCATGTACAATGTGAATTCTCAAATATACCCTTCCACGTCATGACACGACACTGACATGTCAAAGGATAAGGATGAAGTAGAAGGGTAAAATTGTCATTCAGTTATATATATATATAAATATAATAATTAACTTCAGTATAATAATTAATAAGTGACCTTTTTTATTCTTCTTTATCCAAATTGAAAAATTAAAAAAAAATAAAATAAAAAAATAAAAAATACAGTCCGAAAATAACCTCTCTTGTTTTGTTCTTCACTATCACCATATCTATCAGATTCCTCAGATTTGCATAAAAATGGCAGAATTATGAAAAATCCCTCATCCAATTAAATTGTTAGCCTCATAAATTTATTCAAAAATAAAAAATTCCCTGTAAATTTGTATTTACAAGGTGATAGAAAATCCAGTAAAATTATATCCCCATTATCTACATCTTTTTTTTTTTTTTTTTTTGTGCTCCAACGTATACATACATAATACATACACTGAAAAGTCCGTCCGCATATATATATACACACAAATATATACGCGTTGACTATTATTCAATGAACGGATTCAGTACCGGTTGAATGAGGAGTTGAAACGGCGTCGGTTTAATTGTTTTTGATTGTTGTCTGTGTTTGTTTTTTGTTGATTGGGGTGTGGTAGTGTAAAGGCTGATTTTCTGTATCTATTGGCGCTGGTTATTTGGTGTAGCTCTTGTGTTGGGTGAATTAATTTGTGTTTGTAATTTGTGTGTGATTTTGATTTTTTACTGTATGAGTTGTGATTAAAGCTAGGGTTTTCAGTGATGGTTGTGTCAGGGAACGACCCGTTGGAATCGTTTTTTAACTCGATTCAGGTCGTTACGGATGCGTTTTCTCCGATACAATCGGGGTTTCAGAAGGTTGCGAAGAATTTCGAGCATTGCTTTAGTGGTGCTCCGAAATATGGGAACTTGAACGGTAGTATTAACGATGCTAGTAGTAATGAGCTTTTGGCAGCGCAATTGGATTCGACGAATAAGAGCGGTCAACATCTTGTTGTCAATGGCAATGATAGGAGAAAGGGGAGATTTCCGGTCAAGGTATTTGTCGGTATATTTAGGGAAAAAGGTGGAAGTAATGTTGATGAACGGGTTGATTTGAATAGCAGCGATGGGGTAGAGAAATTTAACGTAAGTTTGCCGAAGAAAGGGCTGAAAGAGAGGTATGGAAGTAATAATAATGGTGGGAATTGCTTGCAGTTTGATGTGGCATTATCGTTTTTTATCAACGGTTTTGTCGAGGCCTTCCCGAAACCATTGAAGCCTGCGAAAAAACGAGCTCAGAAGATGAATGATAAAGTGGCTGAAATTAAACAGAAGGAGTTGAAGGCTAAAGAAGGGAAAGATTTGCCGTTCGAGTATTTCATGGGGTTTGTGGTTGACCAGTTGAATCATTTGCCGAAATTTGATATGGGTGTTCAAGAAAACGAGTGCAAGAACGGTGACCATAAAACTTCAGCTGCACCTGTAATTCAGTTTGATCATTTTAAGGCACTTTTCAGTATTTTAGAAGGTAAGAGAGCTGATGTCAACGGATTTTTAGGGAATCTGAAGTTTGCCCGTGTAGGAGGAGTGCCTTCGGGTATCGTTGAAGTGCCTTCCGTGAAAGACGTGGTGGAGGATGAGGGAGTTAATAGTATTGTCAATCAGGAAGAAAGTGGAGGCAATTCGCCACAAAAAATGGCTAATGGATTGCTTAGTATTCCATTGTCCAATGTTGAACGGTTGAGATCGACTCTGTCAACTGTATCGTTCACAGAATTGATCGAGCTTCTACCGCAGATAGGAAGACCTTCGAAAGAAGAACATCCAGACAAGAAGAAACTGTTCTCTGTCCAGGACTTTTTCAGATACACGGAAGCCGAAGGTAAAATCTCCTCGGTTTGACTGAAAATGCTCGATTATCTTTCAAGCACATGTTTTATTACCAATTGAAAAGAAAATTTAGAGTACATTTTATCTGAGATTGTATTTGAAAAATGAAACGAGTTTCACTAAAATTATATTTGATCAATGTCGATGCAATACGAATCTAAACTCTCTCTATCTGCAGGAAAGAGGTTTTTTTTGGAGTTGGATAGAGATGGTGATGGACAAGTTACTCTCGAAGATCTTGAAATTGCCATGAGAAAGAGAAAACTACCTAAGAGATATGCACACGAATTCATGCGCCGTACTAGGAGTCACTTGTTCTCAAAGTCTTTTGGTTGGAAGCAGTTCTTGTCCTTGATGGAACAGAAAGAACCGACCATTCTTCGGGCTTATACGAGTCTCTGTTTGAGCAAGTCTGGGACGCTACAGAAAAGTGAAATTCTGGCGTCCTTGAAGAACGCAGGACTTCCTGCAAATGAAGATAATGCTGTTGCCATGATGCGTTTTCTGAATGCTGATACAGAATCTATATCTTATGGGCATTTCCGGAATTTCATGCTTTTGCTCCCATCAGACCGACTTCAAGAAGATCCAAGGTAAATTAAGGTTTCTCTTTTGTCCTGCTTTTATACTGTTTTTGTAGAAGTGTTTTGTTGTGAATACCGCTTTCATGCTTCTTTACATTAAACTTGCTCGATCAAGATGAAAAAAAAACGAAAGGGAATTTACAGGGAAGACGATATAAGTGCCACTGAAGATGTAGTTGGCTGAATATCTGTGTTACGTGTTAATTTTTTTTTACCTTATTATTTCAATACAAGTATAAGATAGGAGTTATCCTGTAGTGAGAAATAATTTATCTGACGGATCTCGAATCACAGTCTTCTTCTGATTGGAATTAGTTATGAGCTAATGAAGTTTGTCTATCCTAGTTAAGAATTTAGTTAATCCTAGGCACCTAGTCATTTCTCTAGTAGGATGCAGTTTATCTAAGCCTATGAATCTATTCTGAAATTTCTGAAATAAGTTACTAGTCTTTCATAGTCATTTCTCTAGTAGGACTAGGTTTGTTTAAGCCTATGAATTAAATTAATAAATTTAATTCAGTCAGTACAAGATTAAGTTTCCCAACTCTTTTATGATTAGATACCGATAGCGTATTCTCTATTATAGTTTCGGACAAATTCCAAAGCTCAATGTTTTTTTGAAGTACTTAGTTCAGGGTATGATAGGTCATTTATCCATCAAAGTGAGTAATTTTGATATGTTTGAAGTTCCAGATGAGGTGAGGATTTTTCTAATTTTAATGCTGCTTGTTTGATGAACTCTTGTTTGATCAGCTTCTGATATCAGCTATCTTTGATTTTTGTTTTGCGACTTACAGAAGTATCTGGTTTGAAGCTGCTACTGTGGTTGCTGTTCCTCCGCCTGTGGAAATACCTACTGGCAGTGTTCTAAAATCAGCATTGATTGGAGGTCTTTCCTGTGCATTGTCAACATCTTTACTGCATCCAGTTGACACTATTAAGGTAAAGTCTTGATGAACAAATATGTTAATACATGTTGAAGCCGGTTTTGGGCTCTCTTTTTAATCTTGATGCCTTTTGGGTATTGTTTGGAAATTTTCTTTATTATTCGATGAATCTGTGATGATGTTTCAGTTTTATGTTCACATACATGGCTTTCAGGGATAGTACCATGTACACCTTTTGCTTTGAACTCCTATTCAGCCAATTATGTTGCTAGATAGGTATACATGCACAATATTGTAACGGGTTTTGCTCTCGGTATTGGTTCCCCAGTTTTATTTGTGAATGTTTTACTAAATAGCACTATCTTCTGGAAGTCTTGTGAATTGGTGATGAAACTTGATTCATAATCAAGTTTGGCAAATTTTACGGAGAAACATTATAATTAATAGATCTTTTCTCAAAATTTATTTCCAGAGTTCATTTTCGTCATTAGCTGAATTCATGCAGTTTCAAGAGTTAGGCTTTAGCATAAGTGATAAAAGTGAAGGAATCGTGCTGGAATATATAACCAGTAAAACAGCCAATTTTGGCTCCTAAATTTGATGTTTTTGGTTATGAAACTAATCTGGGAACAACTTTTCGTAACTACGTATACTTGTGTTGCTCGAATGCATTGCCAAACTCTCAAATATTTTCCTCGCTATACATATCTAGAGAAATGCTGTGGCATGGAATTTTAAACCGTACAATAGTGAGTCAAATAGGTATAGTCTATGCATTTTACAGGTCGTCTAATTTCATCGTTCGATGAGGCAATCTGATAGTGTTCTCAACTGGTCTGTCTGTCAGACACGAGTGCAAGCTTCGACTCTCACCTTCCCAGAGATCTTAGCCAAACTTCCTCAACAAGGAGTCAGGGGATTATACAGGGGGTCCATTCCAGCTATATTAGGCCAATTTTCAAGGTATAACATAACTAACCCATTATTTCATAAATTTAAATATTTACGTCCTACCCGATTTTTATTTTTATGAAATGGTGCAGTCATGGGCTTCGAACTGGAATTTTCGAAGCAAGCAAGCTTTTGTTGGTACATGTTGCTCCAACGCTTCCAGATTTACAGGTTAGGCCCACTGGAGTCAAATTTTTCGTTAGCTCTTTCTTCGTATTATATATTAATTTAATGTGCTAATTTTAATATTTTATTGTGACTATGGTGTTTAGGTTCAATCGATGGCATCGTTCTGCAGCACTTTACTAGGAACAGGAGTGCGTATTCCGTGTGAGGTGTTGAAGCAGAGATTGCAGGCTGGTCTGTTCAACAATGTCGGTGAAGCTATTGTTGGGACTTGGCAGCAAGATGGTCTTCGAGGTTTTTTCCGTGGGACCGGTGCAACACTCTGTAGGGAAGTACCGTTCTATGTTGCAGGCATGTGCCTTTACGCAGAATCCAAGAAGGTAAAAAAATCTCGTTTTCAAATTGATTTTACACAAAATCTTTTTACGTCTGATTTGTTGTTTGCATGAAAGAAAGACGAGCTTTTTACCTATATACATCAACCGAACAAGCTAAAATGAAACCCTCCAATTTCATTCCGTTCCATTTAACTGCACATTCTGAGAATTCTTGATTTCCACTCTACCTATTTCAGGCAGTTCAGCAACTTCTAGGCCGGGAATTAGAACCGTGGGAAACTATTGCAGTAGGGGCGTTATCTGGTGGACTAAGCGCTGTCTTAACAACCCCGTTCGATGTAATAAAGACGAGAACAATGACAGCTCCACAGGGTCGCCCCGTGACTTTATCAATAGTGGCATTCTCTATTCTTCGTAGAGAAGGGCCTCTCGGATTATTCAAAGGAGCGGTGCCCCGTTTTTTCTGGATCGCTCCACTTGGTGCCATGAATTTTGCTGGATATGAACTCGCACGAAAGGCTATGGACAAAAACGAGGAAACAGGTGAGCCCCTTGTGCAGAAATAGATAAAAAGGCAATAGCTTGTTTGGCAATGTGAAAGCTGCATGAAGGAAAATAATTTTAACTTTAATTTTTTTTGGAGATGTTTTCCTAGATACAGTAGCTATTCATCCCCGTAATCTATTCGTCGAAAATTCCCTCTCCTTTTTTGGTCAACTTTTTATGATTATGGTCTTCGACTTTCATTGTTATGAAGTTGAAGCTTTTTTGTACTGGGATTCAATGCTGAAGCATGTTTTTGATGTTCCCATTTCGGATACATTTTGTTATGTTTTGTACATTTCTTTAGTTCTATTATCGCTCTTTTACTTTCAGATGAAATAAAAATCGGAACAGAGCATTTTGTCGATCGACTATGAGCGTCGTAATTTTTTGCATTTAAAGAAAAAATAATGTCTTGGTTACATTGTGATTCTTCAGGTCTATTACGTTTAACTCGATGTGAATTTTTAATTTATTATGAATAAAATGCATTTCGTGGATTGATGTTTGATCAAACGATTGAAAACGCGTCGTGCTTCAACAGTGGGTTGCCAGTAGTAAAGCATTACAAGCCTCATTTCTGAATAGCTGTATATTTCTTTACTTTCCCAATTTGTTTGAGCTTGGTTCGATTTTTTAAGTGCAATTTTCGAAAAAGAAAATGATTTTCGACGAAATTAAATTCTGATCAGAAATCGGAATTGACATTTTGAAACTAGGAATGAAAAATATTGTTTTAAAATTGGTAAACTGCGAATCGAAATCAATGGAGTTTGGTATTTTGTTCCAAATTCATGTTTCGATTTCGGTTTCGATTTTTTGTTCCAAATTCACCCTAGGACCATGTATCATACATATAAATTTGTATTGACTCCAATTAATAGAAGGGAGCCCCTATTGCAGTGGGGAAAGGTGAGAAATTTTCCAGCCTTCAAGAAAGAACCAATGGCCAATTAGTGAAATAAAATAAAATAAATGGACTTGGTGAAGGGCAATTTTGTCTTTTAACATGGCTCAATATGATTGATTGTTCTCTGGTCAACCCTCCAAAAATTCTTCATAGTTTCCGCGTTAGCTAGTCTAAAAAGTCAACCAAAAAAACCCACTATGAACTAAACTAAAGAAACAATGATGAATGAAGATGGTGAAATTTGTCTTTTATTTACAAGTATTCACGTGAGCAGTACTAATAACTAATAAATAAATAAACCAATAAACATTTATAAAGTCAATTTATTATATTTATTTACTTATTTAGATATGTTACTACAAAATTTATGTATGTATATGTAGCCTATAAAGCTAGGGGTCTACATTTATGCTAAATTTGTCAACTTTTCTATGGTTGTAAATCCTACCATATCATCTCAATGAACTGATTCATTCAATGTCGTAGCCAGTATAGGGCCACGGGGGGCCATGGCCCCCTAAATATTTATCGGCCCCTTATAAATTTTCAATGTATTCGGCACTTCAGGACTCGAAATTCTGGCTATACTAGTGGTGGTTCGAATTTTTTCAACTATAT
The DNA here is from genome assembly GCF_000504015.1 of Erythranthe guttata. Next base: position 560,414 of record NW_012193101.1, read on the forward strand.
ATTTCACGTGTGTAAATGTCAAACCGTTTGATCATCCAACTAAAATTGGTCAAATTGAGAATAAATTTATTGCTAATCGAATAATATTAATGATTCTTGTCTGGTATCTTATCCTACAAAGAGAGAATTAATCAATGCCATTAACCTAAATTCTTATATTAATTAGTGATTACAATATTATTAATATTAATTATGCAGACATGTTAGGTAATAATATTAATAAAGAGTTCAACTGGGAAAGAGGATATGAAAAAGTCAACAGAAAAAGGACCGAGTTGAGGCTGTTGAAAATTCAAATTATTGAGCCGCAAAAATAACAAAAGCTACACATAATTACTTGCATAGAAAAAAAAAAAAAGAAAAAAAAAAAAGGAAACCATGCAATTTATTTACAAAAGTTGCATGTGTAATAATTGCGGTTGTATTCACGTCCGAAACCATGTTTAGACTTCACACACAAGATTCATTTCGAAAAAACCTAATATTTTGTAGGGTTTGGTACATGTCGGTTTTATCGACCATCCGATCCACATTCGGTCCTCTTCCTAATATTTTGTAGGGTTTGGTACATGTCGGTTTTATCGACCATCCGATCCACATTCGATCCACTTTTTTTAGCTGGTGATCAGTAATTATCCAACCTATATAGTCGAATTGGTAATTTTAACCAAACTATGTATAAATGGAACGTCAGGGGTTTTTCGTGAAACTCAAAAATTGATTGGTCGGATAATATCGGCCAACCGACTTTTTTAATAATAAAAACTTATTATGAAAACACAAATTTTTAACTTCTACCCGTTGTTTACACGACAAAGTCGGTTAACAGTCATTATCCGACCTATAATAGTTGGACGACCGGTAATGGTTTTCAATATTCAACAAAATCGGGTGGTCGAGTCGAGCAGGTAATTGCTCGACTCGACCCGACCCATGTTCAGCCCTAGTAATTTGTATTCAATTTAAAAAATAAAAATAAAATTGTCGGCCTAATAAATTGTAAATCCAAACAGTCTTCTTGTTCCCATTGATTCCACCATGTACAGAATACTCGAGGCATTATTTAATAAGGATAGAATTAATAATATATTATAGTATTATATAGTATTAGATTAACTTAAGTAGTAACATAATCACATAGAGATGCTACCCACCATTTATTGTCTTTTCTTTAATTAATAAATTCAATTTCTGGTACTTTTTGTCCATTTTTTAATGCCAATTTTGTTACGTCGTAAATATAATTGTTGACGGAGGAAGATTATTTAAATAATTTGTTAACTAATGAAACTAAACTAAATTATGTTTTATTTAACTTATTCGTATTTTTAATTAAATTTTATTCTTTTTTTTTTTTATTTTGTTTGGCCAAATTTGGTTTTCTTAACTTTATTCTTAGTCAAAATTACTCGTTTATATTTATTTTTATGACGATTAATTATATTAATTAGTATATATTCGCTACAATTAGTTATTAGGTAATACTTCTGTTGTTCATGAAGAAATTTATGCACAAGTTCAATATAAGTATTTAATTAATCGCCGATCAATTAAATTAAATTTCTTGATTACGTCTGACTTTAACATGTGATTTCAAAAATATATTCTTTGCCCTGGCCCCCCAAGTCATGATCTTGTCACTTAGTTAACTAACATAAATTTCGTGTAATTAATTCGAAAATTAATTAAAAATTATAAAATGTTTTCAAAATTTATATATAAAAATTTGCTAATCAAACATATTTTAAACTTTTCAGAAATTACAAAACGACCCACAAGATTTTTAGCAGGTGTTCACAAGGTCCCGAAACGCAAATACGTTAAGAAGTTGATATTTCCGTGCTACATAGGATGAAACGAAGTTGGGTTCATATATATTGCCGACAATTATAGTTGTGAATAGTAGTATATATAACTAATACAGTAGCTAAGTACCCAAAATTAAATCTACTTATTTTAATCGAAAATGGCTAAAAATACTATTAATTAAGCTGATTAATTATATGGTCTTCAGAAAAGGTGTCGACTGAGGTAAAGGGCAACCTAATATATATTCATGACGAATTAAATACAAAATTATAAAAAAAAAAAAAAAAAAAAAAAAAAAAAAAAAAAAAAAAGGTTATTGTAAGACTATAGAATTGGATTCACACATATGCACAAGACTCAGCAATTTTTTATTTTACAATATTATACGATAATGAATCAATTGAAATCTCCACATCATCAAAAAGTCAAGTCAATTAATATACTAATATTTCATATCTTCTTGATTAGGGAAAAATTAATATAATTAACCACAAACCAAGAATAAGAAAGAGTCAGTCAAGATTTAATTATATGTTTGGTTTGTTACGGTTTTGCAGATGTTACACTCGATGAAACACACTGAATGATCATATACCATTGATCTACACATAATAACACACTCATCTGTGTAAATGTGATTAATGGTTGGTTATTAGATCTATGGTGTAAAACCATCCGATGCTTTTCATCAAGTGCAACATTTCATAGACCGGTTTACTGGTTACATCTTCATTAATAAGTGGATCGAAAGATTTAATTTGGCTATGAAAGTTACGTTCTAGTGTTCGTTCACTCGCTTGAGTAGTTAGTTTAGTTATAACAGTCGATATTATCGTAACACTACAAAATATTATTCATTTCTTTATAAATGACAATAATTGACCGGTACTTATTTAAATATTTTCACATGGTATCAGAGCGCTCGTAATCAGATCATAATCAGAAGAAATTATCGAAATAATATATATATATATATATATATATATATATAATTGGTTAAATATATACTTCACTTTAACCTTTGAATCAACATCTCTTTCAATTTTTGCATATATAGATTGAAAACACACACACACACACACACTAAACAATAACAAATTAAAGCATCAATTAATCTCTTGGAAATTACAGAATTAGGTCACACAAAAAGGTAACAAAGATACAAGAGTTCTTAGTCCCATTTTTTTAGTGTATATATAATACATTTGTTTATAATTAAATAAATACGCAGAAAAATTAAATTATATTACATTATTCTTAGTAATTAATTAATTAATTAACCCTTTTTTTCTGCTATGTATATATATTATAGATATATATATAGTGTCAAATATTACTGAATTATTGATCTTATGTCCAAAGGGGTTCCCAATCGACGCCCAAAACACTCTCATCGAAGAAGAAAATTGAATTCTCGTGATTATCGTACGGCGCGACTTGTACCTGCTGCAATTTTTCTTGTACATTTTGTTCTTCAGCCATTTTTCTGCAGATTATATCAGATAAATTTGAATTTTGGCATTGAATGTTGAATATTTCGGCTTGCGCCTTTGCCAGCTCAGCTTGGAGCTCACTTATCTGCTTCTGGAGCTGACAGATGGCGCCCGTACAGCCGTAGATCGGATCTCTTAGCCGCGCGTTCGCTTCGTACACCATGCTGTTCACCGCATCTGCTCTTTGATCCTCTTCTAGGTCCTGAAATAGTTATAAATCGAGTTTGATTTTCGTACGAATTAAACGAACATTTTGAAATCCCGGCCGAGATCATGAAATTAAGTGTCGTTTTTAAATTAAAATTATTAATTACTAGATCATATATATTATATACATGATAAATATGTGTCACCTAATTTATTACAAATATATAAATAAAATAATTATTTTGTAATGTCATTTTAAGTAGGTGCCTACTACAATTGACCTTACACATGTTACTTTCAGTATAAAAAAAAATTCCAATTTGAATAAATAAATATAATTTAAAGTTAGAAAATTGAATTAAATTGTCAAGCAAAATATCTAGAGAGAGAAAGTCTTGTTTAGTCATTAGTGGATCATGAAAGATTTTCCACTTTCATGCACAAAAAAAAGCTAATTATATTCCATACTCCATTTGTCTTAAATCTTAATATTAATTTCCACGTGGAAATTAAATAAAATAAAATTAAATATATTAAAACGTATAATTATGGTTTAATTAATTAATTATGAGAATTTGATAATTAATAAATTAGTTACCTGCAGTAACTTGATAATGTTGCTAGCTCCGAAAACCCGGTGGGCGATGGTGAATTTGAGCGGCTCGGTCGGCGGAAAGTACGGTGCGAGCACACATTTCTCGACGCAGCGGCGGCGGAGGATCTTGCAGGCGGCGCACGGGCTGAGAATCACCGTGTGCGACGGAGGGGTGGTAGTCGTTGTAGTACTAGTGCTGAACAGTGATGAAGTTGACGAGGTCGGAGAAGATTTTTCAGCCGCCGAAGTGGCGGCGGCGGCGGCGGTGGGGGTGGTGGCGTTACCGCTGTATCCCATTTTGTATTGGGGTGTGTGGTTTACTATTAGATATGGGGGCAGAGAAGAAAGTAGTTATATATAGAGGATGAACGAAATCCCGCCAATGTGGAGTGGGGCCCGCCAGGGGTAGAGTTGGTATTTGTGAGAACCTGATTACGTTGAGCTTACGTCATCAATTACTTTTTTTTTTTTTTTTTAATTGCGCACATAAAATGAATTATTCTAGATGTTATATATGATTAAGTAGTGTACACCTAATGAGAGTGAACCAGGATCTTTTTATTTGGTCAAGAGTTTGAACAAAATGAATTAATGATTTAAAGAGGTGTGACTAGGGGTGAAAATTGGGACGAGATTTTCGAATTCCGCCGATTTTGATCTGAATTTTTTTGATTTTGGAACATATTTTTCTTTTATCCAGAATATGAAAGTTCAATTTCTTATTTTCTTTATTTTGGAAAAGAATCGGAGTATATACTAGATTTTGATTTCTGATCGGATTTTATTTTCGAAAGAATATTTACAGGAATGCCAATTATTTTACGAGAATTACGACTATAATATCAATATTACAATACACTTTATATTATATGTGACTTAAAAAATAGGATTTCCGAATTACGCAAATTCTCCGATTTGAAATTTTCGATTTTGGAACAAAAATTTTCCGATCTGAAAATTCCAAAATATCTCAGAGCAAATACAATGAAAAAATGAAATGTGAAATTAAATAGTAAAACTTCTATATTAATGTTCCAAAACTAAAATTTCCATCTCCGATGGAGTAATCAAATTGGTAGATATCTTGATATTCAACTTTCTGAAAGACAAAAATGCATTATGCGAAAAGAGGTATTAAAAAATAAACTATCCAAATAACCAATCATGATTTGACATGTATCGATTCTAAATGTATTTATACTTACAGTAGAACCTCGATAAATTAATACCCGATAAATTAATAACCTCGCTTAAATAATAAATTTTCCCGGTCCCGACTCGGGGACAACGTGCTAAATTAATAATTCGCTAAATTTATAAGATAATACACATTCGGAAATTTTAAGAAGCCCCATATAATATATAAATTAATAATGCATAAAAAAAATTCTTAAATTACATGGTATAGTGCATATTTTATAGATCTATGAAGGCTTAATATAATATAATTTAATTCTCGCTTGTTTCTTGTAGAAGTTCACATTACCATCAATCTCGTCCCTCACTTTTCTTAACATGGTTAGAACTTTCGGTATAGTTTTCTCATAACTCAACATAAATCGTTCTATACCATTACTGTTTTAAGAGCTTCCATTCGTGAAACGAGCTCTATAGTGTATTGAACGAATGGTATAATGAATAATATACACATAAAAAATAAAAAAAAAAATGTATTTATTGAAAATAATAATAAAAGTAATTTCATAAATTAATAAGTTATTAATTAATGTATAAATTAATAATTATTAATTTATCGATAAGTTAATATTTCGCTAAATTAATGAAATCTTGATGATCCCAACTGTATTAATTTATAGAGGTTTAACTGTATATTTAAAATTTGATAATCCATTTAATACTTGGGGTTAGAGTAAAAGGATATCAGAATAATAAAGCTAGCATAATTAATAATCAATGATTCATTTTTAATATTTTGCAATTGGAGTTACTTCGTCATAATATAGATTTGTTTTTTGCATTATATATATATATATATATATATATATATATATATATATATATATATATATATATATATATATATATATATATATAAAGTTATATTTTAGTAATGAGAATGTTATGAAAAAATAAAAAATCTAATGAATTAATGATGGTTAATAAATGGGACAGCTAAATTATATATATTAGCAGGACACAGCCAATAAATATTGTACATAATAATACTAATCATAGTAAAAGAATAACACGTGGCAGTGCTAGTTATCCCCTCCGGTGCCTTTCGTCCGGTGCCGACTTTTTTTACCTATGGAATAACAACGACTTGTGGTGGCCACGAATGGGAAAAGGAAGTAAGTAGCGATTATGACGTGGCAATTGATGAGTGGGCGGTAGTTAAGGAACCGCTGGAAGTCGTGTGTAGTAAATGCGACTTATGTTTCTTTTATTCCTTTTATTTCCTTTTTTTGCTACTTAGAATCGTGACATTTTTGTTTATACATAATTAAATGCATAAATTGTGTAATTTTTTTTCTACTTTGATTTGAAATATATGGTCAATTATGGTTGGGATGGAGGTCGGAATTTTTTTGTATATGTGATTTTTTTTTTAAATATTGGAAAATAAAAGGAAAAATGAAATTCTTGACTTATTTGTTAAAAAAAAATCAAAATTTTATATATAAAATAAATAAACGCTAGGGCAACTCTAAGTAGTCCTACTGATATTTTCCTAATTATATTTGTATGAATGTTGGTATTGATATTGTAATTTAATTATAACAGTGTAATATATATTTTTCTTATTATAATTGTTCGGCGATAAATGTTATTATTTATGAAAATTAAAAAAAAAATGAACCATTAATATTTACTTTTCATCTCGCAAATTGCCCTAACTAGAGTTTATTTATCTAATGTTGGACTCCAATAATTTGTCGGGTCGATTCACAATTGTATATATCAAATCTAAGCTGATTAAAAAAAATGTAATTGAATTATTGTAAAATTGACTAGCTTACTTTCAATAATCATATTCCAAAAAAAATGCTTATTAATAATACATCAAAAACATGTTAATAATTTCAAAAAATAATTAAATTATTCCATAAGGTCCTTTTCCATGCATAGAAAAAAATCATACATGGAGAAAAAAAGTATGTCTAATTTGACTAATTTTTAGTTTTGTTAAACTTCACATCTCATTGGATCCTCCTATGGTACTTGAAATAGACATCTTGAATTTGTGTTAAATATTTGTTATATGATGCAAATTCTCATACATTTTGATATTACTTAATATATGAACTAATTTATTTATTTTCATTTGACCTAGTTGGCAAAAAAAATATTTTAAAAGCCTAATTAATGTTCTAATTAATTCATATTTTTGCAAAATTATCCAAACTCAAGGGCATTTTAGTAATTTCCAATACTATTCCTGCCAAATTGGCATGGCTTAGGTACACCATACAAGAATTAAATGATTAGATAATCACAATCAACATCAAACAAACAAGTATAGCCAAATTGCAACACCAATAAATTGGAGCAACTATATAATTTAATGATTACTAACCCCCTTAATTAAATCAAAGTAAAAAAAAAAAAAATCATCTTTCACAGCGAAATCTCTCTTCCTCAGGGCCCTCATCCTCTGGTCCGACAATTTTTTTATGGACGAGTGAAAGTCACGGTGCTCAAGGGCCCATTAAGATAGCAGACGTGAGTCTGGTGCTCACAAGGAACCAACTTTCATCGGGATTGAAATTTGCATACTACATTCATTCAACATTGTTTAAATTCAATGCCAAAATTCAAAAATAATGATTGGCTATTGTGACAAACAATCAAAATATTAGTACATGGTAATTAATAGAGCACTAATCATATTTTGACACTCATCAAAACCTTACTATTGATAATCAATTCTTGCTGCAAAAATTTGAGCTGTCAAATGAAAATAAAAAAATAAAATAAAATAAAATAAGAAAAATATTAAAAGAGAAAACGTGTTGTCGTGAATTAATAGACATATTGTAGGACTTTGGGATATGTAATGTAGGGTAAATGTGTCCAATATCTTATGCTTCTTTTAAGGTTGGATGCCACTTCTCCAATCCTATCTCTACTTTACATTAATCTTTTCATACCAAAGAATTGTTTTTTTTCTTCTCAAATTCTAGGTAAAGAAATTTTATTTATTTAATTTTAGTATTTTTCTATTTAAACTATAAAATTTAATATTATTTTATTGCTGATCCGGGACACTTAAATCCAACCCAATTTATTTATATTATTTTATTTTATTTTATTTTATACAATTAATATCACGTTACAACTCACAATTTTCCTATATGATAGAAGAATTTAGAGAATTCAACAGGTTGCTCGACAATAACAATTTGCATACATTTGATTGAGGAGGTTCCGCATATTTATATGGAGAGATACGCAAGTCACTTAATGTAAGACCAAATTGGAACGGGCTGTTTGCATTTCGGCCAACTTTATTAAGTCGATTTGGGCTTGATTTCCATTAAAATGGGTTGTTTGGGCCTCTACATTCGGCCTTGTGAGCTCGTCGGTATGGGTTTTGTGCTTGAGCCAAGCCCATCATAACTAAACCAAAAATAAACTTAACCATACTTTTTTTATTTCTGAAATGATTTACGCAGTAGCATAATTACAAATGTCGTTCATAATAGTCTTCTATTTCTCTCTTTAAAAACCTCCAAATCCACCCAAACCCCGATCCCAAATCTCCCAAAATTCCCAAAACCCCCAAAATTCACAAAAACTCTCAACCGTTGTCCCAAATCCTTCCAAATACGAAAATCTCGTCAATATGAAAGGTAATTAATGATCTAAAGTAGTTATTTATATTCAATTTTCGGTTAATCGTGTGAAAATCCCCAGAAAATCGCAATTTGGGGATGTTGTTAATGTTGGGTTTTCGATTTTTCCACGCCCAAAACGGGCGTGTGAAAGCAGTTTCCACGCCTAAACCAGGCGTGAAAACTGCTCTCACACGCCCATTTTAGGCGTGGAAAAATGGTTCAAGCGTTCAGTCCAAACGCCAGTCAGGGGTCTGCACGTCCGGTCAAGGCTTGCAGACCCCTGACCGGCGTTTGGACCAGGCGTTCGGTTCAAATTTTTTTTTTTTTGCACCCAGTATAAATGAAATGAATGATTATATTTAAATAAGTATTAGTTAACAAATTTGTTGTAGCCTAGTTGATCAGGGGAGTCCTTGTAGCAACGCGAATATATAATTTTTTTGATTTAAAACTCAGTCTGGGCACCCAAATCGGGCGTGGAATATCGGACCGGGCGTTCGGTTTAGGCGTGGATCGTGCTTTTTCGCGCCAGTTTGGTTGTGAAACATATTTTCCGGCGTCCAAATTGGTTGTGAGTCGCGTTTTCGCAATTTATAGAACAAAAACGAACAAATTTACCTCATGGGTTCCATTCTCGATC
>NW_012193101.1:572430-627579 GCF_000504015.1 Erythranthe guttata
ACACCAAGTACAATCCCACACCAAGGTAATAAGCTAGTTCAAGAATTCAACAACGATTGTATTCCATATGATATTTTTAATAATCCAAACTTTACCCTCACCAATTAAACTTGTGAAATTCAGAAACTTCTGGAAATTCATACATATCAATCAAACACTAAGCCCTCAGGTACCTCCAGTGTGTCTTGATTAATCCAACCATACTTCTCCAAATACGGATTCGCAGTCGTTTTCGGAGGGTACCGGTCGATATCGTCACCCCAAACATTCCCATCTTCCAAATCCTTCAAAACCTCCCACACACAGCTATTACACTTAAAACCCGAACCGAAAGTAATCATCCAAACTTTATCGCCTTTCTTGAGCCTTTTTTTCGCCTCCATATACCCCAAAACGTACCACAAACTACTCGATGACGTGTTTCCGAAACGATGCAGAGTCATTCTAGAAGGTTCCACGTCGTACTCGCCTAACCCTAAATTCTTTCTCACCTCTTCAATCACAGCTGTCCCACCAGGGTGCAAGCAGAAGTGATCTACACCAGCCTTAAGATCAAGAATCGGCACTTTTTTTCCAACGTATTTCAGCACAATATATCGGACGAGTTCCTTAAATGGCAAAAATTTTGTAGCTATTTCCGCTACGTTTTTGGTGAAGGCCCGTGTGGCCGTTTTGGGGAGATTTTTGCCGAGGTAAACACCGAGCCTCCCTTGATTGTCCTCCGTTTGCATGCAGCAATTGTGGGCTTCATCGCTCGAGCCCAAATGAGTGCGAACCAAGCATTTCAACATCATTTTCGCCCGATTCTTGAAATCTGGATTGTTCGTGAGAAGAATCGAGCAACCCCCCGAACGAAATAAACAATTCGTTAGGATCATGGATTTGTCATTTCCCGAGTACCAATTCGGTGCAATGGACTCGGAACTCACCACAACTGCAAAAGCATTCTTCTTCGACTTGAAAATGTTCTGCACGAGATTTATCGAAATCAAGCTCGCGCTGCAGCCCATGCCCGTGAGATTGAAGGACTTGATATCTCCCCTCATCTTGTAACGATTGATGATTCCAGATGTTAGGGAAGGAGTCGAAGAGAGCAACGACACATTCACAACAAGCACATCGATTTCTTGAGGAGAAACGCCCGTTTTCCGGAACAGGCGATCGAGAGTTTCGACGAAAAACTCCTCCATCTCCAAAATCCCGTCTTGGAGAGTGGGGGAGTTCTCGCGTCTTTCGATGATGTTTCTCGGGCCGTAAGTTTGCTCCCCGATTCCCGAATTCACGATGATGCGGAGGAGGAACTTGTAGTCCTCGTGGCCGAGGTTCTTGTTTCGAGCTATGATGCTGCCGCAGAATTTGGTGTCGATTTTTCTTTCATCGGAAGGCTTGTGGCACTCGTAATCGACAAGGTAGCAACTTTGGTCCCTCTTTTGAAGGTAAAGCTTGTAAAACTGGTTGAGGCAATACAACAAACAGATGGTGCACAGTGCGAAAATGACAAGCTCCATTTCTTGGTTCTACTCAGAAAATAGTCAGTGATGATTCGTTTAAATAAGAAGCAAAATCAAAACCACTAAGCCCACAGAAACCAGCAGAGAAAACCGCCTGGAAAATTTATCAGAAAACCAGAAGAGATATATAGATACAGATTCCTCGACAGAAATGAATGGTGTATAGTCTTTGTGCTGAGGTATGAATAAATAAATCCAATTTGTCAGCTTGTCAACCTCCATCTTCACCAACTTACCTCCTCCAAACAAGAAATCAGGTGAATATTTAATTGTCTCCGAAATTTTCTCAACCATTTTTGTTTGCATATAGCTTTTTCTCCAGATGAACGTTAATATATAATAGGGTAAATTACAAACACCCCTGAGGTATGGTCAAATTACAAAAACCCCCCTCTTGTTTGGATAATTACATCTACCCCTCAACTATGATTTTTTCTTACACATCCACCCTTATGGTGCCAAATTCAACATAATCATCTAGATTCCGTGAAATGTGCTCTAGTTTGTACTCGTTTTGTGTAAAAATACAGTTTCCGATGCACCACAAACTGATATATATAAGTTAAAAATCACATATTATGATCATCTTTCTTCATAATGTAGAGTTTGAATGGGATAAAACGGGTACAAAAGTCATAATATTCCATATAATCTCGAAGATTCCACTAAATTTGAGGAGTTGAGGGGGTGGTTGTAATTATCCAAACAAGAGGGGTGTTTTTGTAATTTGACCATACCTCAGGTGGGTGTTTGTAATTTACCCTATATAATATAGTTTTTTGACACTTTGCACCCTTAAAAAAAATTAATAGCACTTTACACCCTATAAATACAATATATTATATATAATGCATCTCGAATGAATTTTTTAAGTTAATGAATATAATTTAGGGTAATATAAGGGTAATATTTTGAGAGGTATTTTTTTTTTAAATGTCGAATGTCAAATCAATTTTTTTTATTCATCAATAATTTTGAAACTATAAAATCAAAATTAAAAATATTTGCATCTACATATTTAAAAGAAACCACAAAATAATATTTTACATAAAACAAAAAATAAATTAAAAAAGAAAAATCAGCTATTTTGTTATCAAGTTATTTGAAAATTGTATTTTTTTTCCAAAGGTTTTCACTAATTACGAATAAAAGATCCATCAATCGAATGATTTTGTGAGAAAAAAAAATATTTTTTTAGCAGAAAAATATAGTTTTTTTAGTAATTTGTTATGAAACTTTTTTTTTCTTATTTTGTACAGTAGAAATTATATTGGAGGTAGAAGATAATAATAATAATTTAATTTGTAATATTGCATCCTATAGATAAAAGACCTATAAAAAAAATGAATTTACCGTCATTAAATTTTAAATATTCAACTTAGGGTACATTGTCAATGATTTGTTATATTTCGAGGGAGCACCATGGCGCAAAGTAAAATTCAGCCACCTTTAAGTTGATATTTAATCATAAATATTTTCTTTTTAGAGATTTCTTACAAGATAAATAACTTTAAAATTATTTATAAATATGTATACAAAATTTAAATGATTGTACCTCGCTGTAGTTACTTTCCATAACGCTTGTGTTGATTATTATGAAGAAATTTCAAACATACAATTAATTCTAATATTTATTATCATCTTTAATATTGACAAATAATCCCACATTAATATATTTCTCTCCAAATTCAAATATTTTCATAATCATTTGGAAAAAAAGGCTGTAATAATTTCAAAAGCAATGGAAGGTGCTAAAGAACAACAGAAGCACCAGAAAACGAAGATCAGCTTCGGCTTCAGTTCTGCACACGACAAGATTAAGCTGATCGATATTTTGTCGGAGGCCGACGACGACTTTCTTGTTCCGTCACCTTTCTTTGATCATTCTCATCAAAACCCTTTTTCAGGTTCTTTTTTATTGTTCTTTGAATAAATATACAATTTCTTGATTTTTTTTTTTATTATTGCATTCTTGTTCCGTCACGGCCAAGTGTAATGCACGCACGTATTGTGAGAGTAGAGGCGTATTTTTTTTTACTTGAAAAGTCAAAATTACCCTCTAAAATTCTCTTTGGTTCCTTTTTTTTTCTTTTTTTTTAAGGGTAATTTGGTCATTTCACATAAATCAACAATAAATTTCGAAAAAGGACCGGTGTAAGAAACACAACACAGGGGGTTTCTTGCTAATTTTTTTGAACACAAGGGATTTTTCGACAATTAGAAACAATACATGGAGGTCTGTGCTATTAGCTCGTATTCAAAATGTATAAACTTCTTGAAAAAACAGATAATGCAAGAGACAACATAGGATTCAGGCTATCAGGGTTCGGAAATAATTCTTCGGAGATCGAAATAATCAGACAGAACAAAAATAATGTATTGCCGTCTGATTTTATGCATCCAACTCGACCGAGTTTTCTTCGGAGAAGTTTAGCATGGGATAGTGCGTTTTTCGACAGTCCCGGTACGGTTATTATTTTCCTTTATTTTAACTGTACACTAACTGTATAATAAGAACTTGAGATGATTGATAGTTTTTCAATTTGTTAATCATAATAGGTGTTTTAGATCATGATGAATTATCCTTCATAAACAAGGGGTTCACTAAAGATGTGCGTAAACGAAGATCTGAAACGGAATCAAATGCTGACGACAATTCTGTCGAGTGGTTTGAAATTGCGCCATCGATTTACAAAGCGAAATCCCATAAAGCGTTGAATTTGGAAAACCGAAGTAGATTAAAACAAGAAGGCTTGCAAAATGTTCGAGGTTAGTTTTCTCGATTATTTAGAGAAATTAAGACAAATATATTCGCCTTTTTTTTTAGATAATTTTCACTGTTAACTTTGCAGCTGTCAAGAATGTCGAAAAATCTCTTACAAACAAGGTACGTCGAAAGTGATTTAATTAGCACATTTCCAGGCTTTAAATATGGTGTTTTACTAAGACCGAAATTTTATTTGTTTTTTTTTATTTTTAGATGAAATCTAATCAAATTTCGACCGGGAAAAGCATCGATGTTCGAAAAAACGAGGTTCGACAATTTTAATTAATTTTACGTACATAATGTACAATTTATGACTCTGATAATTTTAATCTTTTTTACTTTTTTTTTTTTTTGGGATAGTCGATTTCAAGAATGAGAAAAGGAACGATATCGTCACCGAAGCCACCAAAGGCGTTAGGGCGAACAACGTACATTTCGACGAGATTAAGCAATAGGGATTTCTCAGGAACTACTACTACTACAACTTGTTCTGGTAAACGAACAATTTCGTATAGTTACGACATGTTTTATTAATGCCACCTTCGAAATTTTCACTAACGGCACACTCTTGTAGCAGATTCGAGCCTTCCGAATAGAAAAATGGAGCCTGGAAATAGTAAACTTTCGACCAAGATTCAGAGAGATGCAGCCGAGAAGGGTAGTAATAATAAAAGAATGGGAAATGTTAGTCTTTCGACTAGCTCACTCTCTCTCTCGAATAATCACCCTTTTATTGCGTCGCCTGTTGTTTCGACCGGCAATTATTCATCGGAATCTCGATCGACGAAAAGTCTAAAGCCATCTGAACTTCGCCCACCGTCGCCTCAAATGAGATTCTTCGACGAGGTTTGGTTCTATTATTTTGCTAATCTCTTATATTTCTTAGGGTCCGTTTGGATCAAGGAAAATGTTATAAAAAAAATCGAAATCGGCATTTAGTAACAAGGGTTTTTCGATTTCATTTTCGGAAAGCAGAACACGCCTACGAGATACCACGACGGAATAGCAACGAGTCGAAAATTTCCTCAAAAAGAATATTCCGTCAGCATCAGCGACAAATTCGCTTCATCTTGCAAGAAGGTGATCAAAACTCCGAAGTCGGACGCGGCCAAGAACGTCAAGTGTCCGACGGCCAATCATGTCGCGACAGCTGGCGAACTGCACGGCAAACGCCCTCGGAACAAACTCGGCCTCAACTCCACTCTAGAGGAAGAGAAACGAAGGGATACATTGAAGAGCAAAAGGTGCAGAGAGAGCATTAACGGCAACACTACGTTTTCCGAACTTGCTTCGATTAGCAAATGTCTCGAGGGGATCGATCTGAACCAAGATATTAATCGAAAAGCAAAAAAGAGGGTGCAAAACATCGGTAATTACGATTCTGCCATTCTAAAATCGAAACCCTTTCAGCTGTCGCCGCCACCTACGAGCACACGGAGAACTCCACTCGCGGAGAAGATGTATACTCGCAACTCGATTGGTGCATTTGCTTTGCCGATGGAAATGAAGAGAGAGAAACTCGGTTGAAACTGCCCCGCCCACCTCTTGTAAACCGGCAAGTTCCTCCTCGATCTACGGAACTCGACCAATGCATTGTGTGGCGGAGCTTCTCTTATCCGTCCGATACAATCTAGTTTTTCTTCCATCGATTTTAGTATTGTTATGTAATAATAGTTTACGTAATCGACTACTGTCGATTAGTGAACCTACTATATTTCTTTTATAATCGATTTATTAATTTTACATTTAATATACACTTTAATATTTTAATTAACAAGAATATTATAGATTCGATCCCTTAAGTTTAGATCAAATTCATATTTGCTCCCGTGTTAAAAAAAACATATTTGGTCCCTTGTACTTCAAAAATCCAACAATTTTAGCCATTTACGTCAATGACGGAATCAAGCGTTTTCCTATCACTCCCTTAACTGTTAAATTGTTAAAATATAAGGGACCAAATGTGTTTTTTTTTAAACATAGAAGACCAAATGTGCAATCAGTGCAAAATTGAGGGGTAAAAACTGTAATTTTCCATTTAACTAACTAATCGAATCCACTACACAAACGGCATTACACATACATTTACGTCCAGTTTAATCCAAAAATTTGCAAAAAAAAACATACAGTAGAACCTCATCTATATTAATATGTCACAAATTAATAACCTCAATTAAATAATAGTTTATCTCGATCCCAACTTGGTGGAAACGTATTAAATTAACTCGATAATTTAATAATTCGCTAAATTAATAGAATTTTTCTGGTCCGGACTGTATTAATTTACAAATTTACAGAGGTTTAACCGTAAGATGAACTAGAACTCAATAATCTCAAGAGATTTAGAGAAACCCGACATGAAAGATCAACATAGTTAAAACTCATACAGTACAGAAGTTCAATTAATTTCTACCAAAAAAAAAAAAAAAAAAAGAAAAAGAAAAAGAAAGAAAGAAAGTGAAATTACGAATATGCCCCCCTAAACGACCAACACGTAAATGGCGTATATAATCCCAGGTATGTATCCCAACACTGTGAGCAACAAACAAATCCAGAATTCCGCCTGATACCATTAATCAATACACAAACCAACAAATAATTAATTAAACCAATTATTTATTAACACTAAAATAAATAAATAAATAAAAAGAGGAGAGAGAAAGAAGAGAGAGAAAGTAAGTAAGTACTCCACAGCCATATCTGAGGAAGACACCAACTGGAGGAAGCAAAATTGCGAGGATCACTTCAAGAAATGTCTCTGAACCCATTTTTTATTTCTTCTTCTTCTTAACACCTCACCTCACAACAAATTTAATCTAATTTAATTTAATTTAATTTAATTATTTTGGGTGAAAAATATGAAGAGGGTGAAAAATGATGATCACTTCTAATATAGAAAAATGAAATAATAATAATTATTATAATGAAGCATTGCATGGGAGAAAAAGGTGTCACCTTGTTACGAGGTCAAGAGTGGAAATAGGAGCACGTGGAATGCCAGATGGCAACTCTCTGACTGCAAAATACGATTTGTTCGATGCTACACCCGGTGTTTTTCACCGGGTGCAGCATCGAAGGAACCGCAAAATACAATCTGGAATAACGTAAATTACAACAAAGTCCCTTCTGTTTTTAGAAATTACATCAAGCCCCTTAAAGTTTGTAGCTTTTTTACATCCATGGTGTTAATTTCAGAATTTTAAAGGAGGGTGGATGTAATTATGAAAATATGAGGAGTTTTTCTTTTTTTATAAAGGGCAAATTACGGACACCCTCTTGAGGTATAACCAAATCACGAAAAAAACCCATTTTGTTTGGGTAATTACAGCCACCCCTAATTTTAAATATTCTGACATAAATTTTATATAATTCGGTTATTTACCGAACCAAATTCAGATTCAGTCCGGTAAGCGGTACGAAATGTCGGTGTACCGAAATTTTGGTTCGATTTTACCGATTTAATATCCCTAAATTTACCTCCGGATGGGTTTTTTCGTAAGACAATATATAGTTGAGGGAAGTGATTGTAATTACCCAAACATAAGGAGAGTTTTCGTAACTTGACCATAACTTAGGGGTGGCCGTAATTTGCCCTTTTATAAATAGACTTTACCTCAAGGGGAGGCTGTAATTTATTAAGGGGGCGACTGTAATTTATTTATTATATAACAAAGAATATTACTTTTTAAATTATTAATCTCATCGCAATTTTGTTGGATGATTTTAAAAATATAGCAATCTAATAAAGTTTTGAACAAAATTATTGTTGTAATTAACTACTTAACTTAATACTATTTATTTTTTGGGCAAATTACAGCCACTTTCTAAGGTATGGTCAAATTACGGAGAAAAAAAAAACCCTCTTGTTTGGGTAATTACCGTCATCCCCTCCTTTTCAATATTTTTACATAAAATTTATGTAATTCGGTTATTTTTCTAAACCAACTCGTATATTCAATTCGGTAAACAGTATGAAATGTTGGCGTAACGAAATTTCGGTTCAGTTTTACCGAATTAACATCCCTAAATATACATCTGCAGCGGTCTTTTAGTAAGATATATAATACATAGTTGAGGGGGTGGCTGTAATTACCCAACATGAGGGGGTTTTCGTAATTTAACCATAAGTCGGGATGACAGTAATTTGCCATTTATTTTTTAGATAAAATTTCATTTTATGCTTTCTACGTTTCCAACAAATTGTAATTCATTCAAATAAAATCTAATTTTCTCTATAATAAACTTAAAATCATTGACCTAACTCATATAGCAATCGCCAGAACCTACAGCATGCATAAATGTCCATTAATTGTTATGGAGAATTTGCAATTGATAATAATATGTATTAGGCGAGGTTTAGGTATGAATCGATCTAATTAAGTAAAATTTAAATTAATCGTTCTTTTTTTTTTTAGAAGAAATGGGATATTTTATTATTCGGTACAAATAATCCTAACGAGGATTGGTAAAAATCTATATAAATTATTTGTTTCGAAACATTTTTTTCTTAAATTCAAATTATGTTACCAACTCTTCTAATGGGGATTGATCTGAACAATTTAAACATACTCAATTAGATCGAATCATATCTAAATCACGACGAATACAATTTTTTAATTAAAATATAATATGACTGTAATATCATTATTGAAACTCCTTAACCTTAGAAATATATATACAAACTTACACATAGGAACTATATATTTAACTTACTTCAATTAGGTCGATTTAGATAGATTATGCTCATACCTAAAATCCCCGCCAAACACAGATTTATTCTTCACACAAAAATTAATGGACATTTATATATGATGTAGGTTACGGTGATTGCTAGTAGTTGGCCGTCTAGGGGTGGGTGGGGTAGAGGTATTTTTTAAAAACAAATATATCATGAAAGTTCTTCTGCAGCTTTTTCTAAAAACAAATATAAAACAATTTCTTTGTAAACTCTTAAACATCTTATAAGTTATTTTTAACATGTTATTATAACTTTAGTCGAACACCTAAATCAGTTGACTCGAGGGGAGGATAGAGTGAAAGGCGGAGAGAGACAGTTGCGTGAAATCAGTCCAATCGACGGGAATTATTAGATGCTACACCTGATTATGTACACATGGGTTTGTGTGATTATGTGTAGATCTATATTTCAAATCCACTTAATGTAAATAACCAGTGTAGCATCTAATTTCCGCCAATCGACTTACAGAAAATCAGTTGACTTAATATTTTC
This sequence comes from Erythranthe guttata, assembly GCF_000504015.1. The sequence continues at coordinate 581,939 of NW_012193101.1, forward strand.
TTTTATTTTCAACATATATAGATATAGATTGGAAATCAGTTTACTTATTACTTCTTTTACTCACATATATAGGCTTAATTTCACTTTGCACCCTTGAAATGTGACATTTTGGTACTTTGTACCCTTGAAACAAATTAATAGCATTTTGCACTCTCGAAACACAATAAATCATTCATAATGCACCATGAGTTTAATATGTAAAACTTAATGAGGGTAACTTATTTTTTTATTGATTTTTTTTATTTCCAGGATGCAAATAATAAATTAAATTATTATTTTCTTCCACCCCAACATAATTTCGAGTGTACGGAATGCGAAAAAACAAAAATGACAAAAAGCTACTGAAAAAATACTATATTTTCTTGCTGAAAAATCAAAAAATTCACTAAATTATTCGATTGGTGGATTTTTATGTTGTAATTAGTGAAAATATTTAGTAGAAATATTTGAAAGAAAATATAATTTTCAAATAATTTGATACATAAATAGCTGAAGGATATTATTTTGTTCTTTTTTTTTTTTTCTTTGTGAAAAAAAAATTAATATGTTGCTTAAATGTATTTTTTTATTTTGCACTTTGTAAATTAGAAATGATTGATGAATAAAAAAAATTAATTTGACATTTGACATCCTAAAAAATACCACTAAAAATATTAAATTACCTTCATTAGCTTTAAAAATTCATTGGAGAATGCATTATGCATGATTTATTATGTACGTTTCGAGGATGCCAAATGCTATAAAAAAAATTTAAGGGTGCAAAATGCCAAAAGAATATATTTAAAGGGTGCAAATTGGAATTAAGCCTACAGCTAGATTGTTTATGAACCATGTCTGCATGCATTAATTAACACGCCCTTAGAAATTGTATAAATACTGCTGAGTTCAATGGATTCAATACAAACTCATCCAAAAATTCACAAACATTAAAAATAAAAATAATAAATAATAAGTAATAAATAAATAAATCCCTCAAATGGAATTTGAGTTATCCTCTTTTCTCCTCCTCCTCCTCTCTTTGCTAGCATCCATTTTCGCTATCCGAAAGCTCGCGAAAACCCGTAAAAACCCTAAACCTAAATTCCCCCCGGGCCCACGTAAGTTACCGTTGATCGGCCACTTACACCACCTCACCGGTCCGGACCCACCGCACTACAAACTAGCCGATCTATCCAAGCGATACGGACCGTTGATGTACCTCCGCCTCGGCGAAATCGACAACATAGTCGTTTCGTCGCCGGAGATCGCTAGAGCGTTTTTGAAAACGCACGACGTCACCTTCGCCTCGAGACCCTCACTCCTCTCGACGGAGATCGGCTGCTACAACAACACCGACATCGCATTCGCGCCGTACGGCGACTACTGGAGGCAGCTCCGGAAAATCTGCACGCTCGAGTTGCTAAGCGCCAAGCGCGTGCAGTCGTTCCGGCCGATACGAGTGGAGGTGAGTTCGAAACTATGCAAATGGATAGCCGCCAGTCAGGACGAAGGGTCGACGGTCAACCTCTCGGAACGTGTCAGCATGTCGAACTACGACGTCATGGTGAGGGCGGCGATCGGGAAGAAGAGCGACGAGGCGTCGGCGTTCACTAGGGTGGTGAAGGAAGGTATAAGGCTGGTCAACGTGTTCCACATTGCGGATTTGTATCCGTCGATCAAAATCATGCAGATGATCGGAGGGCTGAGGACGAAGATTGAGAACCACCACCGCCAGCTGGATAGGATAATTGGTAATGTTATCGACGAACGGAAGAGAGAGAATGCTAGAGTAGCGACTGTCGGTGATGGTGACGGTGACGGAGAAAAACGTGAAGATTTGCTCGACGTACTTTTGAAATTCCAGAGCTCCGGTTCGCTTGACATTCCGTTGACCGATGACAACATTAAAGCCGTTCTACAGGTAATTTATATACAATAGAACCCTTAAAATTATGATCATCATTTGATCACACCTCAGATGTGGTTGTAATTTACCCTTAAAATTATGATCATCATTTTTCTGAGAATTTTTTTATTAAAAAAACAGGATATGTTCGGTGCCGGAGTGGACACATCACCAACGGTTATCGATTGGGCAATGTCGGAAATGCTCAGAAACCCTAGAGTCCTAAAAAAGGCCCAAGAAGAGGTGAGACGTGTTTTCGACTCCAAAGGAGGCATCGTAGACGAGCGTTACTTCGACGAGCTCAAATACTTCAAACTAGTCATCAAAGAGACACTCCGGGCCCACCCAGTGGTCCCACTACTGCTTCCACGTGAAAGCAGAGAGCCGTGCCTTATCAACGGGTACGAAATACCCGTTAAAACACGGGTTGTGGTCAACGCGTGGGCCATAGGGAGAGACCCGGAGTACTGGGAGGAGCCCGAGAGCTTCAAACCGGAGAGGTTTATCGAAACACCGATTGAGTTCACGGGGAATAACTTTGAGTATATACCTTTTGGCTCCGGAAGAAGAGCTTGCCCCGGAATGATGATAGGTCTGGCAAATGTCGAGCTCCCGTTGGCTATGTTTTTGTACCATTTCGATTGGATGCTGCCCGACGGAATGAAACCCGAAGATTTGGATATGACTGAGTTGGCTGGAGCTTCAGCGAGAAGGAAGTTCGATCTTTGTGTGGTTCCTACTCTTCGAAGGCCTTTGCCACATCAAGGAATCGGAATCAATTCATTCTAGTCCGAGTACTACAAAAAATGAATAAATAAAGCTCGTCGCGCTTGAGCTATATTCGCGAATTGGAGTTTATTCAAGGATCGATCGAATAACTTTTCGCTTTATCAAGTATGACTTAATAAACGAGAAACGGAACTCTACATTTAGAATCCCGATTTCGTCAATGTTACACATTGAAATGCACCGAATGATTTTGTACCATTGATCTACACATATATATACATGGATGTGTCATGTGTATCAATTAAGTGAATAGTTATCAGTACGCGTGTATATTAAATTTTAATTCCGTGTCGTGTGGCATCGAATAAACTAGATCGCTATATAGAAGAGTTACCAGGCCGACCCACCGGGTCACAACTCGAGAGGGTAAGGGCCATATCAACGGTTGGTGACGACGGATCGAAAGTCAACAAGTCAAGCAGTCAACATACCGAGTTTATGCTCGATATTAAAATATTACTAAAAAAAATTTATAATCGAAAGAAAATAAAGCAGATGTAGTTAATTAATCTCTCCTACAAAAGATTGAATGTTATGCAAAATAGGGTTTGGTTGAATACATCTCTTTGTGCACTAATAGTTGATAACTAGAATGAGAACTACTTTCGCAGCTTCTATCCCTCCTTCAGAAAACGGACTACGTAATTAATTCTCGACTAAATGTTGATTCGATGTTAGACAGTCCCCACGACGGATAAATTTCACCCTGCGGAGAAAACGAGAGAATTTTCAATTGTATATAGAAGCAAGCCAAGATAATAATGAACAAATAAACGAAAAAAAGAAGAATCTCATAACAAATGCTCGTTAATTATCTCAATTAACTATATAACGAGAAGATAAATTCAGTAACGAGCAGATAATTACCGTAAAATCCAAAGCTATAGCATCAAAATCTCGTCTTCCGGAAACTGAGGTATCTCAAGGGGCAGAACCTTGACCGAGATCAACGGCGAGTAACCAATCTCGTAAGTAACAATAACCGGTCCAAATATATTGAACTTTTCAGAACTATCATGAGCAATTACAGCATCAGCGCCCCGTTTAAATATCACTTTCGCCCGACCTAAATCACGATCAACTTCCGTCTCAGATTCCATCAAAGTCCCAAACCGCCTAAATATTTTATTCAAATTTATTTCCGAAGGAACGCATTTCTTGTCAGCAAAGTTCAGTATCAGCTCAGCGGGCGAAGATTCTTGCTTTCTCCTTCGAAGACTGTCGTCTAATTCCATGGCTGCTCCTGAGTGGGCCCCACCTGAAAACCTCTTCCTAGAATGTGATTTAATACCCGATTGTTTTACGGGGTTTTCGATATAAGGCAGTGTTTGCTCTTCCTTGGTGTGGACAATCCTGTCCGTCCAATAAGAATCATTCGTCGCATCACCGAAATCAAATTCTTCACCTATTGCTGACTCAGCTTTTCTCTTTCTACCTCGTTGATTTAAAACAACAGAATTTCTGAAACCCGAGAAGAAAGTCCGGGTACTATTTTCGAACCCGTTTTCTTTCTCGGGTTTTTGTGCCACCGAATGAAGTTGAGATACTATCTTGTTCACCGAAAAAGATTCAGTTGAACTAAGCGGACCACGGTTTTCATCAGTTATCGTTTCGACACTATTGCCCTTCACCGACGAAGTGGACTGCGTTAATTGGCTGGCTACTCTGCTGACGCAGTCTCCAATTCGAAAGGAAGGCTTGTGAGTTTGGCCGTTTACCCATTTACCCGACCCGTTGGTTAACGGGTCGTTGGATCTCTGTTTTCTCCCAGAAGACACATCATCGTCCATTAGCTCCATCAAGCTTCTCTCCTTCCTATAGCAAGAATCGTCTTCTGGAGTGTGTTTGTCTCTGTGGGGCCCAACAACTTCGTCGCTAATGTTTTCGTCACTTTCCAGAAATTCGGTCGGCAAACGATATCCTTTAAATCGAGAAAAAGCAGACAGCTGTCCTCTAAGAATAACGAGATCCACTCGATCAGCCCCACAAGATGATGATGCATGAGTTGCCAAGTTTCTAACATAATCGAGAAGTTTATCGGGCTCGAAAAAACTGGCTCGGCTAGAGTGATCCACACCGTATCTACGGCACGACTCCTCGCGTATACCAGTGTTCTCCACAACTTGAGCTTCGATCCTACGGTACGCGTCTTCCGGAATACACGAGCACGCCAAACCTAGCTCCACCCTTCTAGAAACTTCCTCCAAGGCAGAGTCGACAGCATTCTGAAACGCTTCGGAATTGCTCTGCTTCTCTATTTGTGTGAAATATGACCTAAACGGCCTCAACACAGACGAATTGCTCCAAGAAAAAGTTCCATCGCCAAAATATGCAACCAAATAAGAATCTTTCTTGTAATATTGGACAGCCTTGTCTGAAGCATGTTCTGGATCGAATACTTGTCCGGGCCACCATGGATGGTTCCGTATTTTCCCCCACACCATATCTGAAATGGCGAAAATACCCTCGTATTCTTCATCAGGAAACTCAGGTTTGTGTTCTTCGGTACCGAACTCTGATTCGGTTATCTGAACTTCAAACACTTGTTCTTTACTTTGAGGGAATTCGTAATCTTCAACAACAATGTCGAGCCTAGCTTCCGTCTTGACAGCAGGATCATCGAACATGACAGAATCTGTTTGGACGATTTCCGTCTCCGAAAAACAAACTTTTCCTTCCACAACTTCTTTACTCGATCGCGCATCCATAACTTCACCACCATTTTGTAGATCAACAGATTCATTAAAACAGACATCGATTTCTTCGTCCCACACATCCATACCATCCGAAAAGGGATTTTCTTCTCCGTTCTGCCATGCATGGTCCTTGAAATTACCAACTTCTTCGGACCCTAAATACCCCTCTTTGTGGCCGCGGACCCCACCAACAAACACGTCGGACCCCACAATTTCCACCATTATTTCCCCTCCATAACCCTCTTCATAAGACTCCTCAACCAGATTTTCCCCTCCCATACTTTCAACAAGAGGTTCACCAACCAATTTCCCACTCAAGGGTGACAGTGAAACGACGGCGGCGCCGCCGCCGCCGCCGCCGGCCGGACCCACATCACCTTGCTCGTCCTTCATAACCAAAAATTTCTGGGCCGAGATAATAAATTTATTTAAGAAAAAAGGCTTCACCAAGACAAAAAAAGTACCCCAAAACCAAAAACCATAAACCCTAACAGAGAGAATTTCACACATTTAAATTCAAAAAAAAAATTGCAAGAAGCGCATATATACCGAATAATATTCAAAAACCCACGTTCGAAAAGAAATTAGAAGTTACAAAAAATCAATTAAAACAAAACAAAGAAAAATGGTACCTCAACTGCAGTGATCGTCGGAAAAACCGGAAACTGGGGTTTTAGAGGGTTTTTAGAGAGAGAAAATCAGACGGCGAAAATATAGTGGGGAGAAGAAAACGTAAAACGGAGCCGAAAGAAATGAAGAGTCCTCTTTGCCCTTGGAAGCAGAGTTCCGAAATAGGTTAAACCCTAGAATGCCGTCATCGTTTTGTGATGAGAATTTGTAAAACGGCGCCGTTTCAGGGTAATATACAACCGTTCGCTGCAACACCAGATAGTATTGAGCTGTAACAATTATTATTTTTACCCTTTCTTCCTTTTCGGGATACTTTTATTTTTATCTTGGTCCCTCAACTCTATCTAGGGTAGCAATTTACCCCCTCAAAAATCATTTTTTTCACTCATATATATTTAGATTGTTATTTATTTATTAGAAGGTGCAAAATATATATAAATTTTAAATTATATAGATTGTTATTTATTTATTAGAAGGTGCAAAATATGTTATTGGGGAAGCCCTTTCCAATACACGCATTCAAAAAGATTTGAATATCCAACCTTTCATCAAACTCGATTGTAAATTTTTTTATGGAGAATTGCACTTTTCGTCCGTAATGTTTGGTCCGATTCAACTTTTCAGCCCTGTTGTTCCAAGGTGGGCAAAATTCACATCTAAAATAGCAACTTTGTCCCGCGTCCGTTAGCATCTAACTTGAAAATGCCACGTGCAGCGCACGTGACCCCCAATATGTCCAAATTAGGGCAAAACGATGGAGAATTGCACTTTTGGTACATAATGTTTCGCACGATTTCACTTTTAGTCCATGTTATTCCAAGATGGACAAAAATACACTGGTTTTTTGCACTCACACCCTTGTGTATGGTCAAAATTTGCTATATTTAATATTTTATTTTGTTCACCTTAAAACAACGAGGGCTTCCCCGAAAAGTGAAATCAGACCAAACATTATTCCTACCGAAAATTTTACAGTAAAGGTGCCAAAAAATATTAAAAACAAACTCTCATTAATATTAAAATTTGCAATAACTATTACCCTTCCAAATTCAGATAGAATAATAGTTATGAATTTTGCTATACCCGAAACTTCGGATGGTAGTAATTCAATAGATTTGGTACGGTTGCTTTACCAAACCCAACCTACGCATATATATACACGCAACAATTGCTTCGTTTTTTTTTTCGAAATCACACCCATAATAAATATTGGATACCCAAACGCAAACTAACAAGCAAAATGTACAACAGATGGTATCGGTATTTTTACGATTTACATACTATTACAAACGACGACTGACAACAACAACAGCAGCAACAACAAAATAACACATCACTATACTTATTCGATATATAAAGTGTATAAAATATTAAAAGGTACAAAATCACACAATATCGACTAACGAACTCAGCAGAGAGACGAGCTTCGTCTTTTGCACTAAGGCAAACCACATCCCTTTTCCTTCACTGCAAGATTCCAAATAAACGGCATCTTAGATAAGCGATTTGAATGTCTAATTTTTTTTATTTTTTATTTTTTTTGTTAATTATAAATAATAATAGTGCATTGGAATTGTTGTTAATAAGCCTCGTAATTAAATCGGTAAAGTGAACTCACTCAATACTCGATTTGGGAGTTCGAGTAGCTGAAGCCTTGTGAGAAAGAGCCCTGATGTGCAAACTGCAAAAGTCGTCCGGACGTTAAATAAATTAAAATAAAATAAAATAAAAAGAAGTCGGCAGTTACCTGTGGATCAGAATGCAGTTGAGTTCCAGCTGTCTCTTTCTTACCGGAACCTTCTGCACCCCGAACAGATCCTTTGGTGTCACCCTGATGATATATCACATTTCGTTATTATTGATTTTGTGAGGAAAAAAAAAAATCGAGAAGGAAAAAAAAAATACATAGAAAATTATTATCTGCTTACCTCTAACTGCAGTATCGAAGTTGTTCCGGAAAATTGTCCAAGCCATAGGGAAAAAAAATTGAGGGGTTAGATTGTAATTTCAATATTAATTTCATATAGTCCGAAAAAAAAACGAAGAGAGAAAAGTGAAAATCAGCTTAGAGTGTAGAAATGGAGGATATTTGTTATCCACTCGTTTGTTAAGAAACAAGGTGGTTCAAATCCCGATTAAAATCCTAAAATCCGATGATTTTACGATTTTACTACCCTCTACCTTGTTAAATCATAGTGGCATTTTAGTCCAAGCAAAATCCTTAAGGTTGCGTTTGGATTGAAGGATTTGAAATAAGTTTAAATGGGGGAGGATTTGAAATAACTCCAAATGAGAAGGGATTTGAAATCCACCACAACTTGCTCCAAAAAACAACAATAAACGAGAGCTATGGATTTGAAATTCTTTTTCAAATAACTCGATCCAAACAGTCTCTATGGATTTCAAATCTCTCCATCAAATCCTCTCATCCAAACGCATCCTAAAATTTACGATTTAATCGATTTTACATTAGGATGACAGATGGACTATAAGTCAATTTGTCGGGTCAAACTCATTTGCGTTGCTTCAAAACAAGCCAAAGTTCCAGTAGAGCACAAACAATGAACAACAACGACCAAGAACTAATCCAATAATCAACAACCACCAAAAAAAAAAAACGTGTTTTATTTATGTTGTGACATGCTTTATTCATGTTAGGAGATGTTAAATATATGTTGAGAGATTTACAAGATTCTAGAGAGAGAGAGAGAGAGAGAGAGAGAGAATTTGGCATACCTCTCTGTACCTAGCCAAATAGGCTTTCAACGGGGCAATATACTCCTCAAACCCTAAGGTAGCCATTGCCCACAGCAAATCATCCCCGTTGATCGTCTTCCGTTTCTCTTTCTGGCACTTATCACTTGCCCTAGTTCGACAATAACAAAAATAAAGTCAAAACGTCGTTCCTAAAACTAAAAAAACAAAAGTTTATGAGCCACGTGTATCTTATTATTATACATATAAACACGTTACACAAATACAGAAACTTTTTCCACACCGTGCATGGAGACACGTAATGAAAACAGTAACCTTTGTCTGATTCTAGGATACATGTGTATTAGAGCCAGAATAATTTCGAGCTTAAGAAACTTAATAATTCAGCAACATGATTGTTAGACTATTTTAAACTAAAAAAAAAGAAGCTAACTTGTTGATGTCTTAATGAAAGAAACCGACAAGAATCTGTTGAAAGAGTGGGAGCCAATGAAATTCGTAGGAATCTGCCAATTACGTCATAATCATAGGATTTTCCAATTTAAACCCCTACGATAAGGCGATTCTTACGTATGACTATACTCTACGACATTTTCCCACAACCTAAAAGACGCGGAAAAAAAAAAGTATTTATGAACATAAGTACAAAAAACGACACACGAAAGGCAACAATCTCGTAAATGGCATTTTCCACCACTTTTCGGCTAGTCAACATAAACACCGAAAAAACCTCCGCTGTGGGTATATTAGAATCTTGAAGTTTTCGATAATTAGCATGTGCATTACGTACTTATTTCCAGTCAGGGTATATCGTCTTTTATATGTAAAGAAATCAAAATTTCTGTTCACATACATTTCAAGGTGAGTAATGCTAGGGCAAATATATCCACGCTCGAACAAGTAAAGAAATTACTTAAGTACGGCATAAACACGAGAAACATACAATATCAACACATAGATTTAGTTATTTCACATAATAAAGGATGTACGTATTCTAACTACTACACCACGAACCACATAAATACCCGAATAAAGCACTTATATCTCAAGTATTATACAAACAAGAAACACACACACACACACACACACACAGCTTCACCCACGATCTTCACATTCGTCGTATCATCTGATAATTACTAAATTCATGTGACGACAAATGATAACACCATGAAAACAAACATCCACATGAATTTTAGCTTCGAAAATGAAAAGTTTCGCTAATTATACAGCAAAAGTTACCAATCGAGCACTCAAATCAACGACACAATCACCCACTAACTCATTCTGCAGTTATTTTCGATTACGAGCAAGCAACGACGCACGTAAAACATGTAAAGTTTAAACACACAAATGGGTTTGCTTTCCAAGAACCAAAACTATCAACTAAAGGCAAGAACAAGTTCGGAAAAAACCGAGTTTTTATAAATTGAAATCATAAACTAGAAGCTCACTAAATCACATAGAAAATTAGAAAAGGCCCAATTTACTACTGAAGTTCACAATCACAACTGGTTTAAGAAAAATCAGACCACCCAGAAAAAAAAAAAAAAAAAAAAAAAACAGTGATGTAAGAAAAAATGAAAGAGGTGATGTAAGAGAGTACTCGCTGGTGACGAAGCTGATAAATTCGGACACGCATTCCTGAACGGTGTCCTTGGCATCTTTAGCAATTTTACCGTTGGCAGGTAAGGCCTTCTTCATTATGCGGCCGATGTTTGCAATCGGGAGGAACCGATCTTGCTCGCGGACGCCGGACCTCGGGCTCTGATCCCCGCCGCCGCCGTCGCCGCCGTTGTCGTGGCTGCCGCTGCCGCCGCCTGCTCCGTAGCCGCCAGGACTGTCCGCCATCGTTTCTTCCTCACAGGAAGTAAAAAACAAAACCCTAACCCCATACACACAAAAAAACAAAAAAAGAAAATGAAACCCTTCTTCGTCATAAATGAAATCGGCCGCTAAAATAAATTAAGAAATTAAAAAAAAAAACCCACTGAAAAAAAATTCAATCTTGGAAACAAAGGTGTGTTTCATAATTCATGTAACAAACAAAAAATCAGACGATCAGAAATATGTAACCAAGAACACACACAGTGAGTGTGTGTGAGAGAGAAAGTGTGGGGGGGTGGTATATACCTCGGGGGATGGGGGGTGGATTTGTATTTGGCGCGCAGAGGAAGGGAGAGAAAAAAGAGAGAAGATTGGCTGATGAATTTGGAGAAATCTGAAGGGAGAGAAAGGGGAGATCGGACGACGGAGAGATGAGGAAGGAGAGACTTGTTTATTACTACCTCTGTGGCTGTAATAAATAAATAAATAAATAATTATTTTTTACTATTTTTTTCATTTTATAATAAATTATTATTTTTTATTTTCTTTTTTCTTTTTTGGGCTGGGCTTATAATATTTTTTACCTTTATCAAGTAGCTTGTTATGCATACAGCATACATATATATATATATATATATAGGCCCATTTAGAGATCTACTAATAACTAATTTCCCTAAAATTAAATAAATGGCAAATTACGGCCAGCCCCTCCTTTTAAATATTTTTACATAAAAATTTATGTAATCCGATTTTTTACCGAACCACATCGTATATTCAATTCGGTAAACGGTATGAAATGTTGGCTTACCAAAATTTCGGTTCGGTTTTACCGATTTCACATCCCTAAATTTACTTCTGGAGGGATTTTTTTCGTAAGATAATACATAGTTGAGTGGGTGGATGTAATTACCCAAACATAAGGGGTTTCTTTGTAATTTGACCATAACTCAGGGCCGATGGTCGTAATTTGCCCTTAAATAAATAAATAAATGAAATGCAAAACCAAATCACATATAGTTATTAGATTAGATGGGATTGAATTAATTTTCTGTCGAATAATTATGCCATTTACCGAGTCCCGGAACCAAGGAAGAACACAGAAAAGGGGGCGGAGTTCGTGAGTGGAAGGAACTCATTTTGCATTAATAAAAATGAAGAAATTACAGATAAAAACGGGTTGAATTCGGGTAGGTCTATGAATGAAAGTGCTTCGAGTAAACAAAACCCTAAAAACAAGTGTACTAAGGCTCGATATTACCAGCCCAATGAAGTTGATAAGTGACAATCGGGGCAGCACTTCACATTGCTTCAAATCGAGTCTTCCATGAACGAACAAAACATATAGAGGTCGAGTGTCCCTTTGTACCGCAGAAGATTGAGTCCGATCTTCATTTTATCGTATTTCTTAGTTTGTATAATTATAAAATACATCTACAATATGCTAAAATAAATGAAATTGCTGAAAACCATCAGATCAAGAAATATGGTAAGAGGGATAATTACATTTTTGGTCCCCTATGTTTGCCCGCTTTTCCGTTTTGGTCCCCCATTTACCGCAGTCAACAAAATACACTCTCGTTTTATCAAAATTTAACACATTTGGTCCTGCCGTTTGGTTGACCGTCTGACTTAACAGTCAACCGTCATGTGCCACGCACGTGACTTCAAATTAGGGCTTAATTTGCCATCGTTTTTTCCCCCAAAATCATTTGCCATCGTTTTTTTCCCCCAAAATCACCATTTCTCTCTCTCTCTCTCTCTCCACGCTCTCTCTCTCAATCTCAAATTCCCCAAAATCAACATTAACATTTCTCTCTCTCTCTGCCGATTAATTTCTGGGTCGAAGAAGAATCAACAAGAAAAGAGGAATTTTTCGAAGGCCATGTCGCGAAGAAGCAAATTCTCTGGTGGATTTGCCCCAAATTACGGTAAGCAGAACTCAACTTGAACCCTAATGTACTGTTCTTGCCATTTACAATGTTGCTGATATATATTTTTTTTTTCCTTTCTTGTGGCAAAAAATCATTTTCAGAAAGAATTGGGATAAGTACTTGGTGTACTGTTAAAATGTATTATGGGGGGGTACTGAAACATGGTCCAGAAACGAGGTACATAGGTGGGAGTGAGGAGTTTTTTGATTTTTCAAAACCTGCTGAGATGAGGATGCTTGATATGTGGATAATGTCACGGGAGTTGGGGTATTCTGATAGGAAAAAAATTAAATTTTGGTACAAATTTGGGGCAAATCTGAATATGGGTAGGTACTTGGAAACTGATACCGATGTAGCTTCTATGAAACCTATTAACTATGAAGTTGAAATATACTTAGAACAGTTGGGGTTAGAAGAAACTGTGAATGTGGTACCTACCTTGCAAAGTCAAGTTGCATCATCAGTCATTACTGATGAGCAAACTGACACTGTTTTACCTGAATTACCCAATGTTGAACCTGAGTTAAGCAATGAGAGTGACAGTGAGGAAGATGGTGATGAGTTTTATGATAGTGATTATGACTTTGAAGAAGATGACAAGTTGTTTGAAGCCTATGTAGATCCAGATGCTGAGTTTGGTGGGGTTAAATCAAAGGGTAAAGATAAGGTCTCTGAATTTGTCTCAGATGATATGTATACTAGGATGCTTAATGAAGAAGGTGATGATGACTGTGTTAACAGTGACTCAATGGGCAGTGACTGTGGCTCTGATGATGAACATAGGGTTAAATTCCCCAAGTTTAATCCTAAAACTGACAATAAAAACCCTGAGTTAAAGCTTGGGTTGGTTTTTTCTTCAAAAAAAGAAGCAAAATTTGCTATAGAGAGCCACTGCCTTAGGAGGGGGATGATGATCAAGTTTTACAAGAATGACAGTAGAAGACTGAGGGCCTGCTGTAAGAATGATGGTTGCAAATGGTCAATACATGTTTCTCCAATGCAAAATGACAAGACTTGGCAAATCAAAACTTATGTGTCTGACCATAACAACTGTTATTGGAACTACAACAACAGCAGCCTCAAGTCCAGCTGGATTGGTAAAACTTTCATGAAAAAATTCAAAGAAAATCCTAAGTTAGGCACAACTGAGTTCAGAAATGAAGTCTGCACAACTTTGAAAGCAAGTGTCTCCAAATCTCAAGCCTATAGGGCAAAGCAAAAGGCACTAAAGGCTATTCAAGGTTCAGAAGAAGAACAGTTTCAAAAAATAAGATCTTACTGTGAAGAACTCAAAAGAACAGACACAAATGCCACTGTTGTTTTAAAATTGACAGAGGACACAGAAGGTTTGAGGTTTCAAAGATTGTACATTTGCTTTTCAGCTTGCAAAGAAGGGTTCAAGAATGCTTGTAGACCTGTCATAGGAGTGGATGGGTGTTTTTTGAAAGGGCAGAGGGGTGGGCAATTATTGGCTGCAGTTGGGTTGGATCCAAACAATAACATATACCCAATTTGTTATGCTATTGTTGAGGGTGAAACTAAGGAAACCTGGATGTGGTTCCTTCAGTTGTTAGATGAAGACATTGGCTTTGAGGAACAACACAAGTGGACATTTATGTCTGACAAACAAAAGGGACTTATCCCTGCTTTTGAAACTCTATTTCCAGGTGCAGAAAACAGATTCTGTGTAAGGCACTTACACAGTAATATGAAGAAGGATGGCTTTGGGGGTATGGCAATTAAGAGTGCACTGTGGGCAGCTGCAAAAGCCACTAGAATTGAAGAGTTCAAGAGGAGAATGGAAGAGCTGAGGGCTATAGATGAAGCTGCATACAATTGGTTAGTGAAGAAGCCTCCTCAGAATTGGACCAGGTCTCATTTCAATCCATTTCCTAAATGTGATATCTTGTTGAACAATATGTGTGAGTGCTTTAATTATTTCATCCTTGATGCAAGAGAGAAACCAATAATACCAATGCTTGAGTGTATAAGAAATCTGTTGATGGCCAGAATGGTGTTGAATAGGGAAAAAGCTCTAAAATGGGATACAAACATTTGTCCCAAGATCAGAACTGTCTTGATAAAGAATATGAAAGATGCTGGTGAGTGCATCCCAATGAAATCAGATGAGTGGAATTTTCAGATAGTGGGGATGTATGATCAGCATACTGTTGACATAAGAGCAAAGAGTTGCAGCTGCAGAAGATGGGATTTGACAGGTATCCCTTGCAAACATGCCATTTCTGCCATTTGGTGTAGGCATGAAGACCCTGAGCAATATGTTCATCACTGTTACAGTGTTGACTCATATAAAAGAGCATATGAAAACTCCATTTCACCAATAAATGGACCAGAATTTTGGCCTCAATGCACTTTGCAGCCTCCATTACCACCAATGTATAAAGAAAAAGCTGGTAGACCTCAAAAACTGAGAAGAAGAGAGCCAGATGAGCCACCTTCTGTTGGGGGAACAAAGTTAAAGGGGGTTCCAAGAATTAATAAGTGCAGAAAGTGTGGGCAAGCAGGGCATAATGCTAGGAAATGTGGAGGAAAAAGAAAGACTGTGGAAGAAACAAATGAAGTTGATCAAGGTGTGCAAGAATCTAGGGAATAACCTGATCAAGGTGGGCAAGAATCTAGCCAAGAACCTGTTACACAACAAAGCACTGCTGCAATGAATGTTTCTCAAAGAGGAGAAACACAAGTTCCACAGAGGAAGATGCAGGTAACTTTATTTATTTTTTATTCAATGTTCTTCCTCTTTTCAATGTTAATTCTTATTTTAGTTTATATCACTGTTGTAGGTAAGAAGGCCAACAAAAAGGCAAGTGAATATGACAGGAACTTCAAACACTACCTCTACAATCAATGTAAGTGTTTACTGAACCTTTTGATTGTTTAATGTACTTAATGGTTTGTTTACTGAACCTTTTTCTTTTTGTTGATGTAGATGCAGATCAATGAAGGTTCAAGTGTAAGTACTCCTGTCATTGTCAAGGGAGGAGTTAATTTCATCACAATGTCCAACCTCAGATCTGCTTTTGGTATCCAAGGCTCTACAAGTTCTGCAAATCCATTCACTGCACCAAGGCCAGCCAAAAAGCCAACACAGTCAAAGAATGGATCAAAGAAGACCACATAACTTGATGTTTTTCCTATGTTTCAATTGTTGGTGCAATGACTTTTGGATTATTTTATGGACATGTACTTTATTTTGTTTGTTTTGTCATCCATTGGAATGATGTTACTTTACTTTGGTTTGTTTTGTTTGTTTGCTGTTGTTATGTTCATTTAGAATGTTGTTTATTGTTCATTTGGAATGTTGTTCATTTGGAATGTTGTTATTTGGAATTCTGAATTTGTTCAGTTGAAATGTTTTTCAATTGGAATTTTTCTGGGATTTGAAATCCTTCAGTTGAAATGTTTGTTCATTTGAAATGTTTTTCAATTGTTATTTTAGTTGTTATATATATTGAGCTCATTTGTTGGTCACCATCACACAGTAGCACACTTTATCACACCTTTGCATTCAAAACATCAATAGTCTAAACCATTCATTACCATCACACATTTGCATTCAAAACATCAATAGTCTAAACCATTCATTACATTCAAAATATGCCAAAATATGCATTACAAAAGTCTATATCAGGAGAACATTACATCAATTGAGCTTCAACATCAGACAACATTACATCATTAGAGCTTCAAAATCACATGCATTGCTATAAACAAAAGCAAAGCAAGAATCACAACCATCAACTTCATTACTTTCTTCTTGTATAATTCAAGTTGAATCAACATCTTCCCTTGGTTTTCCTTCTCTTCTTTCATGTCATCTTCCAATTTGTTCAATTTCTTCAACAGTCCGGGAATAATTTGTTTTGACCTTCCACACATTTCTGGATCGACCCACTCAAAATAATTGCAATGTGATACTTTCTGTGACCAAAAAAAAAAAAGACTTGAATTGAAATTCATAACTGGAACAAATGGCACCCCTTAATTTCAGAAATTTACTCACCATGTAATTCGCACATGCAAGAAATCGCCGCCCAGGGTTTTTATCAGTCCACGAAGTGTTTATTGGAAGCTCAATTCCACATTTACATGTATGAGCTTCGATTGGAAATGGTCTTGCACTCCAATCCCCAGAATCACTGCCAGTTTGTTGTTTTCGATTTGATGTGGTCGATCGACTACTCATATTTTCAAGAGGGGGAGAGACAATTTCGTGATTTGGTGTTTGGATTGTTGAAATTGGAATTTCTTCCAAAAATTAGGGTTCTTGGAAAAATTGGGGAATTTGAGATTGAGAGAGAGAGCGTGGAGAGAGAGAGAGAAATGGTGATTTTGGGGAAAAAACGCAAATTAAGCCCTAATTTGAAGTCACGTGCGTGGCACATGACGGTTGACTGTTAAGTCAGACGGTCAACCAAACGGCAGGACCAAATGTGTTAAATTTTGATAAAACGAGAGTATATTTTGTTGACTGCGGTAAATGGGGGACCAAAACGGAAAAACGGGCAAACTTGGGGGACCAAAAGTGTAATTATCCCATGGTAAGATCATAAACCAGAGCAATACAGAAGGTGCATCCTAACACTAGTTCTAACATTGCATAAAAACAAGTGACAACACATCAGACAACTTCCTTAAATTCTATTCCTAAAAATACAACATAGTACAAAACAAATCGATAATCCCACAACCACAAACTCTACTCGATAAATCGATAATTCCACAATCACAAACCATTGTTCATGCTACTACATACACCAGCCAACTCTCTGAACAGCTTCTTCGTCTTTTTTTCTCGGTTCTCCACTCGTGTTCAATAAAGATCATCGTAAGTTAGACAAAATAAATCCGCAGTAACAGAAACACCTGCGAAAGATTAAAAAAAACGAGCGTTTCAAGACCACGAATTTGAAATGCAGAAAATTTTACCTCAAGAATTAATCAAACCTAAAAAATGTTCTTAGTACTAATGGAAAACATTCGCGAATTTGAAACGGTACGTAATGATTATATGTGATATTTTCTGTCATAATATATACTTACCATTACTCCAAAAGCTACATCATCAATTCCATATCTTCTTCGAACTGAGGAATTTCAACAGGCAAGACTTTCACCGAGATCAAAGGCGAATATCCAATCTGGTAGTTCACAAGAACCGGCCCAAAAATCCCGAATTTTTCCGAACTATTACGAGCAACCTCTGCATCAGAACCCCGTTTGAATATCACTTTAGCACACCCCGTTTCATGATCAACTTCCGTTTCAGATTCCATCAAAGGCCCGAATCTTCTGAACATTTTATTCAGATTAATTTCCGAAGGAACACATTTCCTCTCAGCAAAGTTCAGGATCAACTCGGCTGGCGAAGATTCTTGCTTTCTCCTTTTTACACCCTCGTCTATTTCCGTTGCTTCGGTTGGGTAAATACCAGTCGAATATCTCTTTCTTGAATTCGTTTTGCGGATCGCTTTCCCCGATTTTTCAGCATCAAAAGTCACCAGTTGAAAATTACTCCCCGCCCCATTTTCGCGATTATTATTAGTAGTAGTAATCAGCTGCTCCTCCGGGTAGTTGTGGACGATCCTGTCCGTCCAATAAGAGTCGTTCACATCATCGAATTCGAATTCTTCGCCGGACCCACCGACTGCTGAATCAGATTTCTTCTTCCTGCCACGTTTATTCAGAGCAATCGAACTTCTGAACCCCATGAAGAAATTATGGATAGTCTTCATAAAGGTGTGACGCTTCTTCGGGTCCCGCGCCACCAGCTGGAGCTGTGATAGCATCTCTTCGACTGAAGAAGCTTCCGGAGAAACAACAGCTGTTGTTTTTTCCACTGATGACGTGGCGGCTGTTAATTGGCTGGCGACTCTACGAATGCACTCCCCAATTTTGAACGAAGGCTTGGGAGTTTGACTTGTTGGGATAGGTACTGTGGTTAGAGGCTCTGTTGTTGCTATCCGTTTTCTCGAGGCAGCTGACTCATCTTCTGCATCTTCAGGGGAATATTCCATTTCATCCGCTAATTCTTTCTGATCAATTTCGAGCAATTCTCCTGTTGGTGGAAACTCAGTTATGGGGCGGTGCCCTTTAAATAGATAAAATGCAGATAATTGTGCTCGAGCGATGACAAGATCCAATTGATCGGCCCCACAAGATGAACGAGCTGCCAAGTTTCTAACGTAATCGAGAAGTTTATCAGGTTCGAAAGAAGCTGCTCCGGTAGAATGATCCACACCGTATCTACGGTGTGACTCCTCGCGTATACCAGTGTTCTCCACAACTTGAGCTTCGATCCTACGGTACGCATCTTTCGGTACACACGAGCACGCCAAACCTAGCTCCACCCTTCTAGAAACTTCCTCCAAGGCACATTCCACCGCATTCTGAAACGTTTCGGAACTACTCCGCTTCTCGATTTGTGGAAAAAATGACATGAACGGCCTCAACACAGACGCATCATTCCAAGCGAATGTTCGATCGCCAAAATACGCTACCAAGTAAGAATCTTTCTTGTGATATTTGGCGGCATTTTCTGAAGCATCTTCTGGATCGAATATCTGTCCGGGCCACCATGGATGGCTCCGGACTTTACCCCAGACCAAATCTGAAATGGCGAAAGTACCCTCGCTGTCTGGAGGTGATAAATAACTTGATAGGTTCATTCTCACGGACTTCGTGGTTTCTTCGTTAGAGAATTTTGAATTTTCGGTTTCTAATTCTTCATCCATGAGTTCTGCTTCATCGGAGGTGTGATCGTCCGCAATGTAAAAGCCGTTTGTTTCCGTGAAATTATCCAATTCTGGCTTTTCAGTTGACTCTGGCAAGATGTTGACTTGAGTGATATCAGAAATCGGTGCAATATCAGCGTCCACAAACTGGATCAAATCAATACTCTCGAGATTTTCAACCCCTTCTGCAGGAACCTCTTCTTCATTACCTTGAGGTAAATCACCACGCTCTTCAATAACGTTGTCCAATACAACATGATCTTCTGTCATGCTGACATCAGCTGGAATTTCGGCATTTTCCGGGCCCACTAAAGACTGCTCCGAGATTTCAAAATCCATCGTCTCAATGTTTTCACCTCCATCGACAACTTCCATTTCTTTCTGGTGATCTGTCACTCCACCCACTGTTGTGTCAACGACAGGTTGTTGGTCCTCAATCATGTCTGAATCTTCTCGTAATATCTCCTCGCCTTCTTCTAGAAGCTTCATGCTCTCCGAGGAAGCATCGAGTGCCGGAATTTCAACACCTCCCTTTTCACTAAATCCACCCACATCCACAACTTCCATTACTTTCTGATGCTCTGTTACTTCACCCGAATCTGCTTGTACAATTTCCTCATCTTCTGGCAAAATTGGGCTCGTCGTATTTGTCTGATTCTCCTCCTCTTTATCAGCTTCGATTTCATCATTTGGACCATCGTCTTTGTTTACTACAGCAGTATCACTTTCATCGGCCAGATGAGGTGGTTCGTTTGAGACAAAGTGGCTTTGATCAACCATATCAGTCTCTAATAAGACTTCATCAATCTCCGGATTAATGTTTGATGTTCCATCTTCAGAATCCATTACATCATCAAATTCCGCACCTGCAACAGATTCCTCAAGAATGGTCTCTGTACTAGCACGCGAAACACCCTCACTCCCATGACTTGAATCGGGCTTTATTTCACGAGACTCGTTTACGCAACCTTGATTCTCAGACATTTCAAGAACCGAGACCTGACTTTCAGCAGCAACAACTTCTTTTTCATCAACAAATTTGTCCTCTACGAGACAATCACCATCTTTGGCCATGTCAGCACTCAAAAACTCTCCTCCAGCAACACTATCACCCCCATCAACCTTGACATTTCCGGAACCGTCACAATTAGGGTTTGCAGACAACTCAGACGGTGCAGTTTCACCACCATGTGCTTCTTCATTTTCCCCTTGCGAATTACTCGAGGGTAATAGTAATTCATCTTCTTTCTCTAAAACACCAACAAGAGCTTCCGCAGAATCTTTCGAAGGTTCATTTATAACCGTCCTCTCTTCACTAATCACCACAGATGTTGTCTCCACCGATAAAGAAACGGCCATTTCTTCATTTCCGGGATTCCAAACATTAACACTTTTTGAAGACAATGCAGTAACAGATTCAGACAAGGAAATATCTACTTCTTCCGTAACAGCATATTCTTTTTCGGAAACATCCATAGCTTCCGAAACATCCGTAACCCGAGATTCTTCGATATTCTTACAAACCCCACCAACTTCTTCAGACACAACAAAATCCCCCTCTTTGAGGCCACTGACACCATCAACAAACACATCTGACCCCACAATTTCCACCATTATTTCCCCTTCATCTTCTTCTTCAAAAGACTCCTCTACCGGATTGTCGATATCCGTACTTTCGACAGCTGTCTCACTGGGCAAGGGTAAATCACCGCTCAACGGCGAATCTGAAACGCCACCGCTACTATCTTTACCCACATCAACTTGCTCCTCCTCCATAATTGATATTTCTCTGGATCAAGATCTCGAATTTAGTAAAGAGAAAGACTTCACCTTCGATAGAATTTCGAAAATTCCGAAAATTAAGATAAACCCTAATATCAAAATGTATAATAATCTACTAAATTCAAGTAAATTGCGAAAAACGTAATTTCTTCCGTGAATTAATTAGCGGAAAAACATTCGATTTGAAGAATTCTAAAAGCAAAAATAATGGTACCTCGACTGGATTTTTCTTCAGGAAAATCGGAAACTTGGATTCTAGAGAGAGAGTGAGTAGAGAGAGAGAGAGAGAGTAGAAGTAAGCAGTGTTGAGGTCAGCCTTTGGAGTGCAAAATAGAAAAAATATTTTAGCAGAAAATAAATGAGTCCTTGTCCTTTCCTAGTTACTGGTGTGGTGTGCTAACGTCACAGGCTGTCACCTTGGTGTGTGTGAAATCACCTACGTGTCTATTTTTAATACGGCCGTCGTTTTAATAGTTACGAATGAACTGTGACTCTAACAATTCACCGTTCATTTCTTTTCTTTTTTCTTTTTTTTTTTCCTTTTTGTGTGTGTGGTTTTTTTGCTAAAATCTTTTTTTTTTTTCTAGCAAATGTTTTACAAATCAATTTCAAGATATTGAAGTTAAATCATATATTACAAGAAAATCCGATTTTATAATAAAATATACTTATTCCCAAAAAAAAAAAAAAAAAAAAAAAAAGGATGAGAATACAGTAGAACATCGATAAATTAATTGTTATTTATGGCCCAATATAATATACCTTACCTTATGTGTGAATAGGGCCTACAAACCTAATGGGCTCTAACAAAACAAGAGGCCCAAATATTAATGGGCTTCAACATCACTTAATGGGCTTTAATAAGATAAACAAATAATTTAAAAAAAAAAAAAAATACCACCATTTATGTCATGAATAATTTATTTTTCAAAAAATAATTTATATTTCCGCTAATTTATTTTTCAAAAAAGAAAATAAAAATACCATGAATAATTGGCATGAAAACAAGATAGAAATATCAAATAAGTAGCCATACATCCTGTTTCACATTTGAAACGAACACAAGACTATATAGCAGCAACTCGAAATGTAAAAAAAAAATCAAGAATCGTGATACTTAAACGGGTTTCCCTGATCGCATTTCTCGATACTGAAATTAGTTTTCTGATACCATACAAAAGGAAGGAATAGAAAAGACAAATCATCAATCTAAAAGAGTACATTCGAATTCAACAGAAGAAATCCGCGATTTTATTATGTTCACAAGCATCCATTTTTTTCGTTGATACACTGATCAGAGTGGGCACGCTTTCTCAAAGTCCTTTTGCTCTTTACGGCAAAACTCGAATTCATTAGTGTGGTAATACATACACCCACCGTATGCATCCATTTCTTTTCCACAGTTCTGGTGCAGATCTCTCAACCTACAGCAAAAACACCAAGATTGTTAAAATTGTTTCTTGATGCACACGTACTTGCGTGGTTCATACATTGAAATATTACATTTCCGGGTTCATAAACAGATTAAACTATGGGTCTTAATCATGGGCAAGTTACGTTGATTTAGTTACCGGTTTTGATTAGCATGCCCAAACCTGACCTGCATTTCCATGTTTACATATTATAGTTGATTAAGTTCTATATTTTCATCCTAATGCAGTCCCGGAGTTTTATAGCATTTAATATAGTGAGATCAACAAATACTCATGCAATTTGATTTGCGGCGTATACGTCAAGAAAAAACATGAATTAAGTTCAATTTTGATGTTGTGTGAGGATCATCGTCTATTTTTTCTCTTAAATTTGCTTCTAATGAACCAAACGAAGTGGCAACTAATAATGTTTACAAACGAAGGGAGTCTAATTGCAGAGGATTAGCTAGAATAAAGGGAAGGGGCTTTCTCCTTCATTTAGGTATAGTTCTTTAGAAACTTCCGCCCTGCACATAAATCTTTGAAGGGAGAAGTGGATAAACAAAAACTATAATAAAGTCGGCTAATAGAAGATGACAGACTACACTGTGGTAAGTTTCTTAGGCTAGAAAATTACGAATCTATCGATGCAATACAAAATATAAAATATAAATGGAGTGAGTTGGAATACCCAAAAACTTCACCTTAATGTTCTACGAGAAAGTATAATAGTAACACGATGTGAAGCAAATCTACATTAATTTTCTCTTATACTGTTATCTTTATCCTGCTCCCTCGTCTATTCTTCCTAGAGAAGCAAAAGTTTATAGATAGATAAAGATAATAAAGAGAGAATGAAAAGGGCTCAGCCATTGCACTAAGGTCTCGTTTGGTTCCTAAGATAAGTTAAGCATAACGTAATGAAAACCGAGTGTTCAAATAATCTGCCTAAAAGGCAAAATAGGCCATGATAAAATAATATTTCTGGGTCGACCCGGAAAATGATTGGGTTTACCAAACATCAAACAAAGTCCAATTATTTAGTTAATCACGGCTAATTTCCTCAACCAAACAAGACTACCTATCTTCAAGCAAATGGGATCTTTAAAAAAATCTATCTTGCATCACATATATCTATCTACAAGCATCAAACGTTCATATAACTTACAGATGAAGCACGCATTGAGTAACTTGGCGTCCTTTATCGAGACATTTCTCAGGGTTCGGGTCGTCCTTCTTGCACTTCAAAAATGCCAAATTCTCGCCACGGCATCTCGTCCCTATATGCTTAGCAGCTCCCATCAGCATGGACGAAGTTGGCACTTGTTCTCCAGCATCTGTAGTGCTTGCCATCCTTAACCAAAACAATCAACAAATCATCGTTTATCAGAAGCTCGTATCGCATTAACACACTCCCACACCTTATAATGCCTAACGTTTGTGAAATGAAAAAACAGACGCCTACGTAGATAGTGCAAACTAACAAAGTTCCGCATTTCGTAACAATTAATTTCAGCTCAAATACGGAACGTCAAAATCAGGAGATCTAACAATCCATAGACCATAAACCGTAATCATGCAATTTCTGTACTATATATACATACATCACCGCAACACAAAACAATCATTTCCCTCAATACCTAAATTACCCACCCCACCCCACCCACCTTACCCTACCCACCCCCCCGCACAAACCCCAACTTAACAACATTCACTGAGAAGCATCAATTTCCGAGCTATATTCACTGAAAAACACCAAAAAAAAACACATTTTTACACATTTTTCGAGAAAACCGATTTGGAATACGAAAAGAAATCTGCAGTTCGCTCAATATTTCTACAAAAACAAGAATTCGCAAGACGATATCCGGATATGAGAATCGAATCGAATCCTGGACACCATTCCGTAAATGTACATTCACAATATAATGATAATCGTCGATAAATTGATCTAAATTCAGCCACGGTAAAAACAAATCTCGAATCACGTAATTAATAACCATCGTGTTCTTCAAATGAAAGGGAAGAAAAAATTTACCTTTCTATTTGTTTCTTGTTTGCAGATTTTCTCAGTAGCTTGCTTAGAGGTCAGAGTTGAGAGAGAAGGAAATGAAATTGGGGAAAATTGGGTCGATTACTTCATTTTCGTAATTACCACTATCTCAAGGGCTATTTCTGTCTTTTGACGCATTTCTCTAAGTTGGGCTTTTACTTCTTCTATAAATGGGCTTGGATCCTTAGTAGAAAAAGGCCCATTACAAGATGTTTAACTAATCAAAAGGTTTGTTTGTATACAAATCGAGCCGATTATACGGTTACTTAAGCTTGTTTGAATTTATATCGAATTTTCAAAATTATGATTGAAACTTAATTTTGATAAGCAATCGAGTTTACATCGAACGAGTTTTTCGTACTCGTACGTATTTAATTTATTGATTTATTTCTAGTGAAGATCGAGTTCGAGCGAGTTTTAATTAAAAAATATATGTATGGAGAAAAAAGAATAAAAATATTAATAAAACATTGTGATACAATGTCTGCTGGTTAAAAAAAAAAAATAGGTGGGGCCTACAGGTAAAATAATTTTACTACATAAAGTACTTCCTGTGACCAGTGTGACCAATTGCGATAAAGCACAGTAAATTCATTATTGTATATACAAATTCGTGTTGTAGGAACGATGAGAATAGGCAGATTCTACAACGACTTATGAGCGATGTCGTATACGGATATGAGAATTTCGGCAGCAATTAGGATGATAATCAGCCACTCGAGGAAATCCGATTTCCTATTCTGTAGAATCTCTTGTAGAAAACGAATATTATGCTGCAGGTGTCGAGGAAAAAAAAAAGACATCAGCTATGGTAATTTGGAAATTATAGTAATGAAAATGCTAAAATCGGAAGAAATGGCATTCAATAAAGCAATACCTCTACAAACTTCAATTTGAAATCAAGGCCTGCAAATCTGGCAGTTAATTCGAATTCGTCTCTTAGGTACTCCCAAATCTGAGCGTATTTAGCATCTTTCCACGCGATATCTGATCTGAATTTAGATTTACGACTTCGTCTCAGTTTCAAAAGCTAGATATAATAGTAAACAAGTGTAACGTATAAGAAAAGTGACCGTAAAACTCTAAACTATACCAAAAGAAGAAAATAATTCAACCAAAAGTTAAAATGAACGAGATGAAGGCTGACGAGTTTCGGATAATTTTATGTCTTATTAGCTAAAATAGATAAAAAATTATTTTGCAATAGTAACTAGAACCAAAATGCATATTATCAATCAGTTCGAAGATAATTCTAACTAGTTAGACAGTGAGAAACTAAGGGGTAAAGAAAAGTAAATCGAGACGTGATCCTTAAAAAAGATGAGACGAATAAACTAATAAATCCAGATTCTACAATCTACAGACAATGGTTCTAACGAGATCCATTCAATTCTTGCAGTAAATAACTCCAATTATTACCTTTCAAAAAGTCCAAGCTTAAGAATTACATCAGCAAGATTTGAATTTGCCTTTCCAACCAGCTGAAATAGCTTTTTTCGTTCCATTGTGAAGGTTCCAGTTTTCTCCATCCCACGATTGATATCAGTAAATTCTGCAACCATTCCGTCGACCTTAAAGAGAACAGAAGGATATTAAAAAGATATGATAGAAAACAAAGGGAATTATTGTAAAGTTGTATTATCGAAGTAGATAGGGAACATACCTGACGAACATAATAGTCAAGTGCAATACTTTGACCAAGAACACTACCAATGGTACGGATGCCGTCAACATTAAGGTATTGCAGTGTTATGTAATCAAGCCCACCTTGCATCCATGTGTTCAAATTTGGCTTCTCTCGGACCTCATATTCTAATTTTTCATACCCAAGTCAGAAATTTGTAAGTTGTATATACATGACATCCGCCACGTAATACATATGAACCAATAAACTAGCAAACAGAAGACACACTAAACATATTATTGAATGGAAACAAAAGACAGCACAATGAACTCTCTACTAAGTTTGATTAGAAACGGGCCTCGTTTGTGTATCTGTTAACTTCAATTCTATAAAGGATGTATTAATGAAAATATGAAATGAGGATGCATTTCATGAAACTGAGTACCCATCAAATCTAATTTTTCTCCAACAAAAGGTTTCAAGGGATGAATTAAAATAAGTCCCGAAACGCTCCTTTCTAACTCTACCATAGCCTGAGGGCCACCATTTTCTCTTGTTGTTGTACATGATTATAGCACAAGTGTTCTTTAATAATTAAATAAAGATTTAATTAACTATTTGCCTTATTCTGCATAATTGAATGCTTGGTATAGCCTTGGTCAAATTGGCACCATGTAATCATTATCATCAAGCCAACATTTCAGAAATGAGCAGACCCAATTTTCTATTATTCTTTTGTTTTGGCAGGAAAAAACTGAGTTTTTATGGAGGAGGCTAGGTGGAGTATATTACATGGAAAGAGGACAACTGCAATTCAATCAACCAACTAATTATTATGACTTCTATTGTTTTAGGAGCAGATAGCTAAACATTAAAGAGAGGAAGGACCATATGAATAGGATGCATTTTCATGTAACCATGTACTAACGCAGAAAGAGAAAGGAATGTATATTGGTAAAATAATTGTCGGATTCAATACAGTAAATTTACGTCTATGCTAAAAATGGGCTTACCATCCTTTCTCATCTCAGGAAGCAATCCCGAAGAATGTCTTTCTATAATTTTTAGATATCCATCAACTTCATGGTCACGGACATTGAACAGTACAATGGAGCCGTACTGGAAAACTACCATGTAACAACAATCATTTCCGTGTAAACTAGAACTCAAACCCTGAAACAACAACAATACACTGTTAATCATGTAAAGATTAAATTGAAGCAAAGCATTCAATGTACACATATCTGCCCATAATAAAAAAAACTGTGCTTGATATAAAAGGTCTACTCCACTTCAAAGTAAATGATAGCACCCGGTTCCCTTACTAGCATCTCAAGAGAGATAAAGTTAAATCTATAAAAAGAACACAAGATACAACACTGGGAACCCGAAGAAACCAGAAAACTATAACTTGCAGATTAACAACTTCAAAGACATCATGTGAGTCTATACATCACATTGATTTCATGTCAAAACCACATGAACCATCTAGTCATATTCATTAGGTGTGAAACTGTACATTGAAGTTTGAAGAATCTAAAATAAACAGAAAATCAAGTTGAATCTCATTTCATTCTATTAATCCAACTAAGTTAAGACATCATACATGACAGAATTTCTGAAAGAGACGAGAACAACAATATATATATATACATAATCAGCACCGTAGATTCAGAATTTTTAAATAACCAATACTGGATCCTAAACATAACGATATTGATGAGTTATAAAACAAGCTCAAGGTACTCTTGCAATTCAGAAAGATAGACATCTAGCCCTGCATGATCATAACTTTCCGAATGGTCTTGCTGTTAAAGCATAAACAATTATTCTCTGAGGTAAAAAACCTGTACGTAAGACCTCGAAAACTCTGAATGTTTATCATAGTTATGAGATATTCTAAGAAAATATAGCTAGTGTTAATTGCAAACGTGACGCACACTGAATTCACCTAAACTCATATACTATAAGATAACAAGACAACCATTTAATCTAAGTTCGTCAAGAGATTGAAATCCTGCAAAAATACACCGACTATAGTTTACTACTCACAATATCAATTAAAAACACAATTAGACAAGTGTGAACAAATTGCTAGGTAGCTTATCAGCAACGTATTATGTGCGGGCAGTATTGTATAGAATGAGAAGGGAGTTATATAGCAACTAGCAAGGCAGTTTAGACATAATGCAATTTTGATAAATTCAACAAAATTCACAATTGAAATTTCGAGTAATCGTAATGCATACGGAACTAAATTACGGAAAGAAACATACATTAGGATCAGGTCTCAAATCACCAAATCGCAGAACCACGTAGTTTGTCATCCTCGACGATGGTGGGATAAAATTCTGTTTGTTCTGCTCCACCAAGCTCTTCAAATCGACGCTGCCACACAATCACCAAAGCCTTAGCCAACAATTTAATCGTTAAAAAAAATTTAAAAAACAAACACAAGTCAAACCTAGTGGAGAAGAAATACGCCCTAACGGAAATGGAAGATTTGGCCGCCTCGTTGATATCGTCCTCCTCCTCCCACGCTACCGCCTCCGCCGAGCCCAAGGCGGCTTCGTTCCAGTCCACAGTACTGGCAGCAGAAGACGAAATTGAGGATATGCATTTCGACGCGGAGAACACGGGGTTCCGCTGAAGAAACGACGCCGTATGCGCGGCGCTCGACGAAGCTCTGAATCCTGTGTAGGAGGAAAATTGGGGATTGCGATTAGGTCTCCAACAGAGAGTGGTGAAGCTTCGCGGCGGCGGAGGCAGCGGCGGCGCCGGGGAGATGCGAACGGGGAAAGTGAAAATTGCTTTGCTGCGGGAAGTGAGCACTATCAGCCTCATTTCTCTCGATAGTTGAGCTTCTTCTGCTCTGCGTACATTCCTTTGCTTCCTCCAATGGAGTAGGAGAGCCGCTGGGGTTTTGCTCCTCTCTTTTGTGCTTTTCTCTCCGGTAGCTTACAATTTCTTCTGAAAACGCTTCGTAGGAAAAGTTCTTATTACATATTAGGGTAAATTCCACTTTCCCCTTTTACTTTGGTTCGATATCACTTTACACCCTACTACTCTCAATTGCATCGATTTGTCCCCTAGTACTTTGAGTCGATATCACTTTACCCCCTACTACTCTCAATTGCAACAAAGTTTGATCTAAGTTTGAAAATTGCTAAAAAGTCACCCCTCCTAGTTTAAATAATTATTAAAAAAAAATTAAAAAAACAATAAAAAAATAAATAATAATAATAATAAAAAAAAAATTTAAAGACAACGAGAAAACATAGTCCACATCGACGCCAGCCACAATTTATTTTTTATTTATTTATTTTTTTTTAATAATTATTTGAACTGGAGTGGTGGTTTTTTTTTTTTATCATTTTCAAATTTAGATCAAACGGTGTAAATGTCAAATGTGTGAAAACTAACGGCGAGTATCATATTGAGACAATTTTTCAAGTACAGGGGCAAATCGATGCAGTTGAGAGTAGAAGGGAGTAAAGTGATGTCGACCCAAAGTACAAGGGGGTAACTCGATGCAATTGAGAGTAGAATGGGGTAAAGTGATATTGAACCAAAGTACAAGGAGGCAAGTCGATGCAATTGAGAGTGGAAGGAGATAAAATGATACGATCTAAAGTACAAGGGGAAAAGTGGAATTTACCCTACATATTATTGTTTAGGCCAAGAACAAAATAGGGCAAATTACAGACATCCCTGAGGTAATATCAAATTACGAAAAAATCCCGATTGTTTGCATAATTACAGTCACCCCCTCAACTATGTATTGTCTTACGAAAAAACCCTTATCAGTTGGCAAATTGCGACCACCCCTGAGGTAAAGTCAAATCACGAAACCCCCCTTATGTTTGCATTGTTACAAGCAGCCCTCAACTCAACTATGTCTGATCTTACGAAAAAAATCCCTTCGGTTGATAAATTTATGAGTATTCATTCGGAAAATTTGTACATAAATTGCGGTGAGCCAAGATTTCATATCGTTTATCGTTTGGTTCGATTAATAACTGAATTACCAAAAAAAAAAAAATTATTTTTATTAATTGATTTTAGTTTAAATACCAATAGTACATATTATAACCCAATTTTAAAATCTAACCTCATAATATTATCGTATTATGTATAAAATCTTTTAGTTTATGTTTGATCGACCATGACTTAACATCTCTGTATCTATACACTTATGTGATATAAGTATATTTGTTCGACCATAATTTAACAATTAATATCTCTCTACGCGTATGTAGTATCATTTCCAACGTGAGATAACTCAAATTAAAACATGTAATCTACATCATTCTTCAATAATCTTTTTTTTTTAATGTGCCCAACAAGGGAGTAATGCATTCTCTTACTTGAAATTTGTATCTTTTAAGAGATTCACCAAAAGGCAAAATACACCTAATAAAGATGTCTTATTTATGTTACTAGACATAAGTATTTATTGAAAATTTTCATGCAATGTGTGGTTAGTACAAGTTTTATTAGACGACTAACCATATATATGATTCTATTATTTATAGTCAATCACGACTTATTTTGCTAATAATCGATATATCAACTAGTAAACTAAGAGATCCATATTTTTCAGTATCGTTGAAACGAACGAATAAAATTTAAAGAACTTTTCTACTAACCAAACATTAAAATCTTATTTATTTAATTAGTCATAAATTATATTCTCAACCAAACAAGGGTAAACATTGATAATTGACAATACACTTAATTAGTTAAATGATATTGTCATACAAAACAATACCATGGCAAATAAAATTAATAAGATTTTTCAATTAATATAGCTAATAAAAATCTCAATTCTAGCTCACCTTTTTTGGAAAATCATAAATAGGTAATTTAGATTTTTTTGGTAATAAACTAAAGATGGAAAATCATAAATAGGTAATTCTGTCAAATAAGAACGATTCCCTTAAAATCAAAATTTCGTGTATCTGTAAATGTATCTATCGTAAATAACCTCTAAAAAAACACGACGAGACGAACATTTAAAAAAACGAATACATATAAATGTATAAAATAATTTAAATTAATTATTGCAAAAAAATAAAAATTCAATGTCACTCCTTATGTTTTAACCACCCAAAGTAACCCTAAACCTCTAAACCACAAATCCATGATAGAGATTAGAGAAGACCAATCTCCAATTCCACACCATTAAAAATTTGCAACATTGACTTATTATTTTTATTATTTATTTATTAATAAATAAAAAATAATAATAATAATAGTTTTATGAAAATAATTTAATTGAAAACCTCAACCACATCCTTTTATTTTGCCACACACGCACGCACGCACGCACACACACATGTGTGTGTGTGCGTGTGAGAGAGAGATATATACATACATACCTACATAATATACATATAGATAGATATACATACATATATACATACATTACATATATATATATATATAGATACATACGTGTAGAGAGAGAAGAAAATTCCCTAGTGTTAAAGAAGGCCATCCATTAAAGGTGTCTTAATCCTGTGGTTTTCATTTTCAATCATCACTTCGTGCCGTACAGACCCCTCCCCCGAGTTGGTTTTTTTTTTTTTTCCTTTTCTCTTTCTCTCTCTACATCGCTGCCATTTTTCCTCGATAAAATCTCTGTAAGTTTTTTGTGCGTTTTTTTTTTGGTTTAATTTGAATCTTCTGTTTCTTCGAAATGTAATCTCAAAACCCTACATTCGGTCCGTTCGTTCAATTCGGCCGTTGTACGTCGGTTTTGTGGAACGTTTGCGCGTCTGCCGCTGTGCTTGTTTATGTTTTGTGGTGCGCATGTGTTTCTGCATTTCAATGTGGATATTTTGTGCGCGCATTGTTTGGTTTTTGTGCGGAATGAGGATGTTTTTGGTTTCTCTGATCTGAAAAACTGTTAATTGCCTCTCCAATTTTGGTTTGGATGACACTGTAGTTTCACATTAGGGTTTGCATTTCGTTATCTCGATTTTTTATGTTAATAGGGGTGTAAGGGGGGAGGAAATGTGTTTGCATGGTTTAGTGTGGGCTTGGGTTAAATGTGGGTGATTTTCCCCATCTGTTTGTTAATTCTAGCTAGTTCATTGAGATGAATGATTGATTTGGATGGTTCTGTGTCTTTTTGTTGCTGCAGATCTTTTTGTTAGGGCTAAGAGTTAATTATGAGCAACGAAGGAGAGAAGAGGTGTCCTCTATGCGCGGAAGAAATGGATTGGACAGACCAGCAGTTCATGCCTTGCAAATGCGGTTATCAGGTGATGATTATTTGACATAAAAATGTGTGTTTTTTCTTTGTGTATTCTCGTTTAATCAGTTATAGTC
The DNA here is from genome assembly GCF_000504015.1 of Erythranthe guttata. Next base: position 614,371 of record NW_012193101.1, read on the forward strand.
AATGCCTGTTTTCTTCTCTCTTTTTTTCGAGCTGGAGGAAATGTTTGCTGATTTTGCTCTATGAAATGTAGCCTAAAACCTAGATAATTCATTTTTTGAAAGTCATTTTTCTTCATTGGTTAATTCTCAGAAGAAAATAAAGCATTACTCATTCCATGGCAAGTCTTGTATGTATGTATTTTTTCATTTTTCAACTTTGATTGTTTGTTCTTTTTTCATTTTCATTTCCATGGCAAGTCTGATACATGTTCTCTTATTTTGCAACATTGACTATTTGTCCTGTTCTCATTTTCTATGTGCTCTCATATCTGGCATGTCATAAAAGTTGGTTTAGAGATGATAAATTTGAAGTTGCTCACAGGATCCATGTTTTACACTTTCAAAATTTCTCATGATTTGAGGGGTGGGGGTGTGTAAGACTGTGATTTATGTTCTCTTATGAGTTTTTTGTTGATGACGTTTTTGCAATTTGGCATTTATGAGATGTAGATTAGAAATTTTCGCTTTCTTTACTCATCTTCTCAAAGATTCCCCTTTGAATTCAGAAAACTGTCAACTATGATGGTATTACTGGTTTTGTCTCTATTCATGTCATAACATACTGTTTTCTTATGTCTTCATTAAGAGGGAATATCTTTTGAATGCTGTTTGGTCGTTACTAAGCCTCTACCTGAGATTGCTTTTGTTTATGTTGCAGGTCTGTGTTTGGTGTTGGCATCATATAATAGACATGGCTGAGAAAGATGACACTGAGGGACGATGTCCTGCATGTCGTACAATCTATGAAAAGGAGAAAATTGTGGCAATGCAAGCAAATAATGAAAAGTTCGTTATGATTTTGTGCTAATCATTATCCTTCTCTATTTTCTGAAATAGAGCTTTGATTTAACAGTTTGTTGAATATTCTTTTATGACATAGGACAATGACGAAGATTTCTAATAGGAAAAGCAAACCACCGAAAGCCGCCAAGCCAAAGGCTACTGAAGTAAAGAAGGATTTGACAAATATTAGAGTGATTCAGCGTAAAATGGCATATGTTATTGGATTACCTCTCACTCTAGCTGATGAAGAGGTATGGAGTAGTTTTTACTTCTTTTCCTTTGGGATATTGTCAGAATTTTTTTCCCTCCTTCATAAGTTACTTATTTTCTTGCTTTATTTTCTTCAGTTCTAAAGAGATACATTGTTTTGAACAGGTATTGCTGCGGAAGGAGTATTTTGGTCAGTACGGGAAAGTGACGAAGGTCTCTCTCTCTCGGACAGCTGGTGGGGCCATCCAACAGTTTATCAATGACACATGCAGCGTGTGAGTTTAAATCTGTTAATTTATGCTTGGAATTTCTTATAAGAAAAAAAGATATATGACATTTAAAGCTGCTTGTGATCGACTACTATACTTTCTAAACATCTCTGCCTGGTTCAGTTTGATTTGGGAATTTTGTTTTGAGTTTAGGATGACATGTTTTAATGGAGGAGGTATCTGACATGTGGTTTTCCTCGACCAGAATACATAATTAAGATATGGAGGTTCACTTTTTTTTTTTGAGTAAATATGGAGGTTCACTATCATACACCAATTTTCTTATCTCATTTTTTACACCCACTAACTCTCCCTTTCTTAAAGAGCTCAAGATTGTTCATCTATAATCACATGAAAATGTGCAAGAATAAATGAATAATCCATATTTGTCTCTGCGTTAGTTTTAGCTTCACCGCCCTAAACTGTAACAATTTCTGATAATAGAGGTAATAGACAGATGAATATCTTAACTTACATACTTGTTGTCAATAATCTAGTGCTGTTATTAGCTTTATTGTTGTCAAGTGCTGTTATTACCTTTATTGTTCGACTGGGCATTGTTTCATGTCGGCACACAATTTTACAAACAGTTCCTTCAGCAGTTCTTTCTTCCTCATATTCCACTTTCCTTGATCTTGTCATGTCACCTTCCAGATACATAACATATTCAAAAGAGGAGGAGGCCTTACGATGTATTCAGTCAGTTCATGGTTTTGTCCTGGAAGGTAGATTCTTGAGGTAAGCACTCGTTCCTTTCCCTATCATCGTCATACAATATTAATCTGAAGCTTTTTGTAACATTAGCAATTGAAAATGACCTGTGCAGAGCATCATTTGGAACTGCAAAATATTGCCATGCTTGGCTGAAAAACATGGTATACATTTATTTATCATTTGTGATATTTGTGATTGCTTTCTTCTCACGTTGGATCCTGCTAGAAATGCTTCTTTTGCTCTATACATGAATAGATGTTCACAGACGTTTTTATTTTGTTTCAGCCTTGCAACAATCCTGCTTGTTTATATTTGCATAGTATTGGGGCCGATGAAGATAGTTTTGGAAAAGATGAAGTTGCTGCAGTACATACGAGGTATGATGCTTCAACCTTTTCCTATTCCTCTGTTTTTTTTCCAATTTTTTTGTCTATGGTGGATCTGTTCTTTTTGGAAAAATGCTGAATTTTTTACATCCAGATGAATTCAGTCTCTGTGATATTGTGACCAATATCTAGTTTTAGAAAGAGAGATATAAGCTTATGGTAGTGATTGCTTTATCTAGACTTGTGGAATACCCACATTAATTTATATTTAGCCAGATTCATTTTGTAGCTAGAATAATTTATGCTACCAATTCTTCTATTTACTTTCAGTATGTATTTTAGCAAGGGATTATACCTCATCTAGATGGCAATTCCTTGAGAAACACAGAATAAGGCTTATTAACTATTGTTGATCCTTCATGAACTTCTGTTGGTCTGGATGTTAGATACTAATTGTTCTTTCTTAAAGAAATTGACAATGAAATTGTGTGCCAGCTCTGAGAAGCAGCAATTTTCTTGCATTTTATGGATGTCACAAACACATCCAAATATTTTCTGGAATACCACGCTCTTTAGTTGATCATTGGTGCTTATCTTTTCTTAGCTCCTTTTCTTTTCTTAAGAAACTCATAGAAGACCAGGATGCATGTTAAAAATGTATGATCTAGATCTTCTCAGGCTTCACGATGGTTGAAATTGGTGGCAATTTTATTCTTCATCAACTATTTAATGTTGTTAATATAATATTCTGAGTATATATGAGTGAGTATTTGGACATTGAATCCTATGAAGGTACATCTAGAAAGATTAAGATGTATCTACTTTTTGCTGGTTTAAACTTTTCTTTCTTGTGGTTTTAAAGGAGTAGAGTTCAACAAATAGTTGGTGCTACAAACAATGTGGCAAAACACGCTGGCAATGTACTGCCTCCTCCGGATGATGATTTCTGCAGTAGTACCAGTTCTTTTGCTGACAAATCCAACGGAACTAGCTCTGTAAGTGACTTATTTGCAAACTGTCACTTGATTTTAAGTTTGATTAGAACATGGTTAGAACAACATAATTTTTATGTGTTATATTTTTATGCTTTTTTATCCTGAAAAACCATCATTGTCTCTGGTACTATTGTACAGGATCCAGCTCATGGCTACGCAAGTACCAGTGCTGATATAGCTTACCAACTTCCCTCTAAAGAGAGGGAAGAAGCTATTGCAGTACCTCGCAAACCGACAACTTTTGTAGATATTGTTGGACGGTCTAATTGTGATGCTCCTGAAAAAGATGAAGATATTCCAGAAGATGGGAGGATTCTGAACTTATGTTCTGAATTATCTTCTGTATCAGTTAATGGAGATATACATTCAGGCGAGCCATATTCTTTTCCTACCCTGTTTAAAGTCTCCAGTTCTAATCACATCGGGAATGGGTTATCTAGAAACATGTCAGATGTACCATTCAGAGAAGATTCATTGTTATCCAATGACCAAGGATCTAAAGAGACATGTGGCTCAAGTCATAGGTTTTTTTCCAATCCATCCTATCCTACAAATATTTCAGACGAGTCTAATGGTCCGACATTATTACACAAAAATCCCCACAGTTTGAATGGTTTTACTCTTGATCACAGCCTTTTACATAATTATGAGGACAAAGGTTCTTTACCTATCAGATATGGGAATTCCATATTAAATGATTCATGCCAACAAGAGATGAAGTTTCAGAATGCTGCTAAATCTGATAGAATTTATAGAAGTTCGAGGTCATTTTCCAACGAAGAAATAGTAGAGCACTTACGGAGAATAGATGATGGTAACTTGACGAATGAAGAGGACAGTTCTGTTTTAGATGCTGTAGAGAGCAGTATAATTTCGAATATTATGTCAATAGATTTTGATTCATGTGAAGATTCTTTGACAACGCATAATGGTCTATCTGAATTACTTGATGAAACTGATGGGTTGGGCGGTTCTTCCTGGAGTTCCTTAAATAGCGACCAATCTGGACATTCGTTCGTTAAACAAGATGGCTTAGCAAGTCAAGTGGCTGGGTCTGTCCTTCCAGGTTATGGTGATAACAAGGAGCGTTACTTATCTCAGCCTCAGTATACAGGTAACTGAAATATATTTTTCATTTTTAAATCCTTTTCTTTTTAACGATTTATCTTTTCTGCTTGTGTCTGTGTGTATTCTTTCCTACCTGCATCATCTATAAGACAACCACCATGGTTAGAACTTCAATTGTTTGCACTGAAAGGATATAGGTATATGACCAATTAGAAAAGGTCCACTTCCAACTCTTGACAGTATGCCATATTCCTTTTGTTTAGTTTTCAAATGCAGTTATCTATCTTTAATCGTCCTCATTGTGACCCTTCACTATTCTCTTCTATGCATGTGTGTGTATGTGTGTGTGTGTGTGTTTGTGTGTATGTATATATACATGTGTGTATGTGTACATGCATGCTTCCACAGGCATTGTTTGTCAAACTTGATGATAGTTAGTGGCAACTCAATGGCCTGGACTTGAAACTTTGAGAGTATATGCCCAATAGTATTTCGTTTATTTCTCTCAACTTATAATTAGTTTGACTGGGAAAAGACCTTCAATTTCATTCTGCTTCGTTTGTTATGGCTGTCTGTATCAATGTTTTCATCTTAAACACAAACTGTTCTTTACGTGTTCCTGTAGCATTCATACACCCTAAAAAGCCGGATGCATGCCTAATGTGATGTTGATAAGAGCTCGCGCGTACAATACACCGTGAAATCTTGTTGTAATTTATGATTAGAACTTGCTCTATATTTCATATCACTTAATCTTTAGTCTGTTTCCTTTTGTATTATATTCTTAACCTCATTTTCATCAGCCTTTTAATTTCGCCCGATTTTGTGTAATCGTATCGTTTTTGTTTCTCTCTTCTCACAGTGAATAGGGCTCAAACTCTGGCTCCTCCTGGATTCTCGGTGCCCTCTAGAGATCCACCTCCTGGATTTTCTGCTTCAGAGAGAACAGGCTTTTTACCCCGTCCCTCATCAGGTTTGTGCCTCGAAACACTGCTACTTTCTTTTCCTAACCTATTCATTTGTTTGACACATTTTTTAACACTCTTGTTTTGCAGGTAACCGTTTGGCTAATGTTGATTTCTTCGACCCTGCAATATTAACTTCTGATAAAGGCAAACGAACAAACGGGTTCATCAACCCAAACTTCGAAATGAGGCCAAACGGTAGTAGTACTCCAAGACTGAGCACTGCGTTCGAGGACGAATCAAAGCTCTGGCTTCTGATGCAACAATCACCATCCACACATCAAAGCTCCAATTTTCCTCAAATGTTTGCAACCCAAACTCCATCCACACAGCAAGAACTGAGCTATATGGGCCAAACGGCAAACGTCTTCTCTGGGCTAGATAACTACTACGGCTTATCTTCAAGAATAACAGACGAACACCAAAATCGAGATCCATCTTTCTTCACACAAATGTCGCAGCAGAAGTACACAAACGGCCACATTTCCAATAGCAACGGGTACCGTCTTGGCTTGGACGAGGTCCAACAACATAAGGGGGAAGTGGGAATTTCAGAACTTCAGAGAAACGAGATATTAGGAGTCAATTACTTCCCTGGGTATGGTGGTGATGTAATGTTTAGCTCAGGCGATTACAATAGAGTATTCGGGTTGTAGTTGTACTGTACTGTACTCGTTTCGAATGAAAACAAACTCCTCTCTACCCCTCCTACCAAACTCATGGTATGTGTAAGTTTGAGTTAGAAGATGAAGTTTTATTGTTGATCAAAATCAATGCTTTTATATAGGCATGGAGCAGGGCTTTGGTTCGTTATTGCGTACAATTTTGATCTTCTTAATACTCTCTTTCTGCTTGCACATTAACTATCATAATTTGCCATTGCATTTTCTCATTCCTTACTTTTTTAATTTTTGTTATTTTAATTGTCAAATTGGATAAAAAAAATTGGAGTGTTAATCTTGTTATTTTAAAGGGCATGAGCTTAATCGAGCAAATCTTACTATTTAAGATCTAATATGCATAATTAAATAAGAGGAGTTATTGTGACGAGTTTTTAGATTTATGAATTATATAAATGCCTTAACGGTAAATTGACGGAAATGACAAACAATGTTAAATTACTGTAATATAAGGGACTAAATTTATTTTTTGTAAACATTTAGACCAAATTTGTAATCGGATGCAATGTTTCCAAAACATTACCACCATTGAGGAATACATGAAATACACAACATATGTTATAACTTGCACTATATTAATTATAAATGTAAGTTGGGGTTAAAATAAAATAAAATTCTTACACTAATATTGGATCATAAATAAAAAAATAATAATATATTTTCAATTTTAATCTAAAAATATTTATAAAAAAAAAAAAAACTTAGAAACCAAAAGTCCAGAAATTGAAATAAGAAACAAAATCGAAATTGGAAAATTATAGATTTGGCTGGTTACAAATCAACAATCCCAATTGTCCAAATCAGCAGCTGAGAGCAAGAGAAAATGGCGACCATCTTCAACAACATAAGCTATCATCACAGCATTATCCATTGCGCTTGTAATAACAACAACACTAATCGCATCAATCTTTGCCCTAATTTAGGATCCCCTCCCTTCAAGAAACCACTGATTTTATTCCCCAGGAAAAATCTTCTCAACTATTCTGGAATCAGTCGAACTGTATCAGCAATTTCATCTGGGTATTTCATTTCTCTTCTCTCTTGCTTTTTCTTTTCCTTCAACTGAATTTGGATATTTGAATTAGTGGGGTTTTTTTTCTTCTGTTGCTATTCAAAATTAAAAAGTGCCCTAATTTTTGGTGTCAAAGTGTGAGAGAAGAAGCCCTTCCACCTGCTCTTGATTCCTCTTCAGACCCACCGCCAATCTTCGATGGAACCCCCAAGTAAGCCATTTTTTCCTTGATTGTAAAATGAATATTATTATTAATTTTATTTTTTTGGGAAGTTCCTATGTGATTATGTATTTCTCAACATCGAGCACACGTAAGAATCCTGTGGGACCCGAGTTTTGGGGCAATGTGGGGTCGGTCAGATCGATTAAACGCGTGGATTGCCCCGATAAATGTGTCCGTTGCGCCTAAAAGCGACGGAAAGTGGGCTTAACAACTGATTTTTGCTTCGGGCGTGGTGTCAATCGGGCTTTTTGCCCGATTGACGAGGTCGAACCGCGCCTGAACGAGCTTCGTGTGCATATAGCCGATTGCCTCGTAACTCCTCCCGAGTCAATAGTCATCGACCGGCGCCTTCGACCTCGTCAATTGGGCATGGCCCGATTGGGACCCCACGCTCGAAGCAAAAATCAGTCGTTAAGCTCACTTTCCGTCGCTTTTGAGTGCAATTTGAGTGCATGGTGTTGTAATTCTATTTTTTTCTTTTTTCAAGAAAATTCTGTCCTGATTCAGTTTCTTGATTTTAGGCTGTATATATCTTACTCTTGCCCGTTTGCTCAACGTGCGTGGATTACCAGAAACTGTAAGGTGTGTGATTAAACATAAAATAATTTACAGTTGCTTTGTAATATTTAATTATGTGTGTTGCTTAGGTTTGTTTGATGCTTGTGTTCAATAACTACCCACTTAGCACACATCCACATGTATGTGTGTGTGATTGTGTGTAGCATTTAAAGGTTTACGAGCGGATTATATCTTCTTCTTAACAGGGACTTCAAGACACTATAAAATTGGTACCTATCAATCTTAAGAACAGACCGTCTTGGTACAAGGAAAAAGTGTACCCTCCAAACAAGGTATAAACCATTACGTGTAATGAAATTGCGAACGCACCTAATCGTTTCTTGAATTTTTAATTTAGGTTTCTTTGTCCGTTTTTCTTTCTTTATAATTTAGGTTCCGTCGCTAGAGCATAACAATGAAGTTAAAGGGGAGAGTCTCGATTTGATTCGATACATCGACGCTAACTTTGAAGGGCCTTCGCTTTTTCCCGATGTAAGATATCTCTGATAATAACAACATCGCTTCATTCATCGAAAACACACACATCCATGTTGGTGTGTGCGCGTGTGGCTGAAGTGCTAAATGATTGTAGGATCCCACCAAGATAGAGTTTGCTGAGGAGTTGCTGTCGTTTACGAGTTCCTTCTCTAAAGCCGTAACTAATTCTTTGAAGGAGAACAGCACTAACGAAGCTGGTAAAAAAATTTGACTCTTGTATTGGATATTTACTCTCTAAGTGATAGAAGTATGTTAAATTAAGGGTTGTTACGATTTTCTGTAGGTGCTGCTTTTGACGAAATTGAGATTTTTCTCTCCAAATTCGACGACGGACCCTTTTTTCTTGGTCAGTTCAGCTTAGTAAGTTAAAACATCGTACATGCTACTAATGGAAAACGAGCAATTCAGTTTTTGTAGTGTTTTGATTTGTGTTCTTGATCTCAAACCAGTTGACTATGATTTTTTTTCTATTTTCTTTTACTATTAAATATTTTTTTAAGGGTCACACTTTATTTTTAGGTGGACATAGCGTACGCTCCTTTCGTTGAAAGATACCAGCCCTTCTTCTTCGAAGTGATGAGTTACGACATCACAAGCTGCAGGCCGAAACTTGCTGTGTGGATTGAGGTATTATTATTAACAGAAATTACTTCTTTCTTGATTTGGTTTTTTAATGGGGATTAGATAAAAGAGAACAAAGGGAAATTGAGCATTCAAGTTAAGAAATGATAAATTACACCTAGTTCCCACGAGGTTAGGTGTAATTACAGTGAACCCCTCAAATTTGAGAAATTACACAAATATCCCTTGAGATTTGTTTTATGTGTGGGATTAAATTGATATTATCTTGAAGTGCAAAATGTGTAGAAACAAAAACCAGTATTTGAAATTATTATAATTACTATTATATAGTGGATCCGTTATTTGTATTTAATCGAATTGAATCTTGTGATTTTCTATCGTAGTTTATTAGTATGGTATATCAAAATTGAAACATTTTCATATTAGGAGTATTGTTCATTTATATGCTAATGTTAGGTGCTTGTTTTGTAGGAGATGAATAAGATCGAAGCATATAAACAAACTCAACGAGACCCAAAGGAGCACGTCGAGACCTACAGGAAGCGTTTGGTATCATTGAAAAGTTGAATCATGTTATTAAGGTCTTGTCCACTTGCATTAGTTGGATTAATTTGATTTCCGGATTGGATCGATTAGTTAGTAAGATGTTCGGTTTGCTCGTATTTAAATATGGGATTTTTTGTTCTTTTTTTTCCGGCAAGATTGTTCGTCAACGAGCTTCATTTTGCTAATCTATACTACTTAGTCAATTCGATGGTATAGTATACATCGAACAAGGCCTAATCTTTGTTTCGAGCACCGTGTATATCCGATTGAAGAAATATGAACATTAAGAAAAAAACATCTATAGATTTACATACTATTTATCCCGGTAGATCAAAACCAGAGCTGGCGACATATTAACAACAATCGAATTCGTTTTAGCAGTCAGAAATCTACATTCCAAGATTTAATTGTACCAAAATGTATACACATCATATATTACCTTTGTCAATCTATTATTTGTATAATATTTGTATGACTGACAAGAGAAATATATCTGTGATTGGAGACAAATCCTGGAGCAAAAATCAGTGAAGGGTGTTGAAAGCAGATGCAGGAAATTGCGGTGTTCGAGACACGAGGGAATTCAAGTACGGAGACGCATTGTTCGAAGAGAATCCTGATGATGCTGCAGAAGCGGATATAAACGGCATGGGGGTCACGACCCCCACTCCATGGCTCGGCATTTTCCATGGCCAGTTTGCGTATCCAGGCAAAGGAACAGCTTCACCGCTCATTACTGTTGCTCTTTCCTATCGATCATAACCAAAAAAAGAATTAAAAAAAATTAATCCAACTGCAAAACTATGACATATATATATTCTCTCGTGTCGATATCTAACTATATTCCTCTTTCGATGAATGTATCGAGAAAATAATACACGTGACAAGAATAATCACCTTACTGTTTGGGGCAAAACCAGAATATACGATAGGCCACATTGGAGGGGCACCCTTGGTCGACATTAATAGTTCGTGGGGCGAAGCAGAAGCGGTTTCAATCTATCAAAATTCCAGAAATATATCAGCTAATCATGGTATTTCAATCTACAACATCGATCAGTACCCTCGGAAAAGAAAAAAACGAACAAACATAGTATCGATATGATCAAACGGACAGAAATGAACCCGTCGATAAAGGGAAGATCTCAAGTTTATTTGCATGAAAGTTAAGAAAGAATAGTAAAAGGCAACGTATTGAAGAATTGGAGCAAGCAAAAGCATTTTACGAAGAAATATGAGCACCTTTATTCTCTTCCCGTCTGGCAGTTCATTAGATACATGAGGAAAATGCAAATTTCTGGTAGTCTCGTATCCTTGTTGACCATCCGTAGATAAAGAAATTCCGAGATTGAGATCAAGATTGCTGCCAATACCTGCATAAAAAAAACGAACCGGGTCAGTTAATTGAAGAGAATACGAAGAAACGAAAGACGCAAAAACGGGATCTGTAATCATGTACCAGAACTCATATTCATTTCTCTGTCATAGTTACTAGGCTCGAAGTTTGTGACAGCTTCACTCCCGTTACATTTGATGGCTGCTTTGTCATAAGCCCTGAAAAAGAAAATTCGATGAGAACTAATAAAAGAAACGAAAAATTGACCTTATTAAATTACATCATCACCAACTCTAATTAAGCAAAGTATGAATTTTCATGATCGATCACAGTTAACAAGGACCTTGCAGCTTCTACTTCGTTGTCGAATAACCCAAGATACATATACCTGCAATAAACCATTATGATCTTATCGATAAAACGGGGTTTTCTCTGTCCATTTAATGACTACCCTAAACTTATACGATCTTTATAGATAGGTCAATCTTGATCAAACGTACACTTCACAATAAAAAATAAAATAAAAAAATTAATTACTGTTCGTACAAAAGTATATTCTTACTTCTTTCCGAGGAATTGACCCATTCTCGCTTCCCATCGACCGCATTTGTGAAGGGTTACGCCTCTGTACTTTGAGCTTCCTCGAGAGAAACCAGTGCTTTGGCGACGTAGAATATGAACAAACTCTTCTTTTGTCAAATTCTTCATCTGCAAATTTCGTCAATGGCATTAATTAGATTCACTAACTAATAAAGAAAATATTCGAGGTACAATATATATATATTTATATTCTATAGCTTCGAAACCTGGCTCATGTCCTCATCGTAATCAGCAATAGTGAAATTTATGTCGGCTTCGACTCCACGAAATTTTATTGCAGCACGATCGTATGCTCTGAACAATCAAAACGAATGGGGTCAACATCAATAAGATTTCATTGCAAAATGGCCGGAAATTTTTCATTAAAAGTCGAGATTTCTTACCTAGCTGCGGCATGGGCTGTGTCGAATCCTCCTGAAAAAACGGAAATCGAAATTGAATTATTGAAGCAGATGACGAATATATATAACCGATAAATGTAGAAAAACGGCAAATTACTCGGTCAACTTACCCAAATAGACTTGTTTACCACAATCCCTGCAAGCAAAAGCCAATGTTCAGTTAGAATTCGTAACACAAAAAACGGCCACTAATCGAGAATTCAAAACATACACAAATCTAATCAAACCGATCTTCCGTGAATAAATTAGCTCTCATCTACGGGTTTTAATCTCGTATGTTCCGAATAATTTATGAATTGTCATAATGCACATCAACATTTAGTCTAGCCGTATCAAGCACCATTAACACACAACACACACATGCATGCAGCATATGTGTGTTTGAGTGTGTGTGTGAGTGTGTATCAGTATGTGTATATATGTATAGACGAACCAGATATGAGATTCCCATCTTCCAGTTCTGCGGTAGAAGGTAACCCCTCGGTATTGAGAGCTTCGAGAGCGGGGCCCACGGCGGCTCTTCTTCACCTGAGGCTGCGGAGCTTGATTAGTCGCCGCCGGTAACTGCGCCGCCTTGTAAATTCCCAATTCTAAACCCCCGCCGCCGCCGCCGGGGACCTCCGGCACCGATAGATTCAACCAATACTTAGCCCTGACCAGAGAGGGGGACATGGACAGGGACTGCGGCGGAGACGACGACACACCCATCGGGAAAAGCTGCAGCTCGCTTCTGCAATTAATGACGTCATTATCCACTTCGTCTTCAATCTCGATCACGCTCTTGTCGAGGATCGAGAAATTGAGGGTGGAAACGGAGTGCCTGACGCGCGTCGAGCTGTTGCAGTCGACCTCGTCGGCGCCGGCGGAGGAGGGGAAGGCGGCATTATTGGTGGTGGATGTGGTGGTGGAAGCCACGGAATCGGCGGTGGCTGCCGTGTTGCCGCGGCCGGCACCGCCGCCGCAGGAAGTGGAATCGACTGAGAGAACGGCGTCAACATTCAGATCCAACATTTTTCACTCTCCAGTGTGTGTCTCTATGTGTATATGTAACTGCACCTCTGTATGTATATATATAAGATATATATACGTATATAACTGTAGCTAGTAATTAGTTGCAAATATTTTTCTCATGACAGAGAAAAACCACAAATAACGTGGCCGGTGAAGACTGTAGAGAGAGAAAGCTAGAGAGAGAGAGAGAGAGAGACCTGGGATTACAGTATATGTATATATATGTGTGTATACAGAATTGAAAAAAAAAACTGAAACCACCAAATAAAATGAAGAAAGAAAGGGGGTTAATTAATTAGGTTATAGATACAGAGAGAATTGTACGTATATATGAATAGAGAGAGAGAGAGAAGGGGGGAGCTAGAGCTTCTCTTACTGGCCCGGCGATAACTG
>NW_012193101.1:630663-647181 GCF_000504015.1 Erythranthe guttata
CACACAAACACACACAAGAATCTTGATTGTACTATCTTTCCTCTTAAGGCAAACCTTCTACCTTAAGAATCTATTAGCTGTATACCCTTTTGGGTTAAAAAAATCACAGGCCACCCCCACTAGGATTTACTATATAATTAGTATATATAAATTAAATAACAAAATATTTAGTGCGTATGAATCTTAAAAGTTAGGCCAAATTGATACTACAAATCTAAGACTAAGTTATATTTCTACATGTAGGAAAAAAAGATGTATAGTTAGGTTTTGTGTTAGATTTCTGCAAGTGGAAAAAAGGCCTATAGTTGGGTAATCCTATAAAATTTAGGGCAAAATTACGGCTAACTCCTCAAATAAAGTCAAATTACGAAAAATACCTCAATGTTTGATTAATTACAACCACACCCCCTCATTTATGTATTTTCTTACACGTCCATTCTTTACGATGTCAAGTTTACTTGCTGAAAATAAGGGTTTTTCGTAAGAAAATACATAGTTGAGGGATGATTGTAATTACTAAAATATGAGGGTTTTCTTTTGTAATTTGACATTACCTCAGGAGGTGACCATACTTTGCTCTAAATTTTATTTTCTTGGCCTAAATATTGCAAATTAAATTGTAATTTCACAAGTGGCATGGTACCCATTTCTTTTTCCACACAAGAGAAAATATATAACACAAATGTTTAAATAAAAAATAAATAATTAATTAATAAATTTAAAGGGTGCATTAAATTGCATCTAGTAATGAAAGTATGAGGGAATTGACCTACCTACCCACTGGCTTCGGCTTAACTATAAGATGATGGTAAAATGTCAATAATGCCCTCCTTTCTGTAACTATAAATGGTAACAAAACGAGGTTGCAGGAAAAGAGAAATTCAGCAACCCTAATTTTGCTATAATTTTTTAGGGGCTTCCCACCAATTTTCCTTTTTCTAAAGGGGCTATTTGATAAAACTTCACAAATAATTTTCAACTCTTAATTTCGAAATCAATAACTAATTATCGTAATTAAGGTTTGAAAATTGATAGTGAAAACCATCGCAATCATGTAATCAAACCTCGAGCAACTTTCAACCAATGGTAGCCGTCCACGTGGACCTCATGAGTGGTGATGCGGATAAGGCCCGGTCGGCCGCTTCGCAGGTAGAGTGGAAACCTTTTCCTCTAGAAAATTTATTCGTTCTGAGTACACGCGCTTACAAGCGCGTGGAAATACATTATGCCCAAAAGTTGGGAGATGCAATTCTTTGATCCTACGGTGGAGATTTAATCAAATCAAATATGACTACTAATTAATCTCTCTAATTTGTGAATTGTGATAGTGACGTTAAATTCGTATTGTTTCTGTATGGCTTAATTCCACTTTGCACCCTTGAAATATACCGTTTTGGCACTTTGTACCCTCGAAATAAATTAATAGCACTTCGCACTCAAGAAATACAATAAATCATGCATAATGCACCCCAAATGAATTTTTAAAATTAAAAAATATAAATTTAATATTTTTAGTGATATTTTTTTAGGGATGCCAAATGTCAAATATTTTTTTATTCATCAATTATTTTGAAACTATAACGTTCAACAATAAAAATACATTCCATCAATATATTTAAAAATTATATTTTTTTTTATCAAAATAAAAAATTTTATGAAAAAAAATCATTCAGCTATTCGGTTATCAAATTATCTGAAAATCATATTTTCTTCCAAACATTTTCACCTAATATTTTCAAACAGTTACATAAAAGATCCACAATCGAATAATTTAGTGATAAAAGCTTATTTTTTATTTTTCTTTTGTAAGATAATGTAGTTTTTTCAAATAATCTGGTGTAATTTTTATTTTTTTCGTACTTTGTCCGCTCGAAATTAGGTTTTTTTGAGGTTCAAGAAAATAACAATTTTTTATTTTATTTTGTACCCCGAAAAGAAAAACAATAATGAAAAATAAAATTGCCTTTATTATTCAATTGAGGGTGCATTGTGAAAGATTTATTGTGTTTTGAGGGTGCAAAGTGCTATTATTATTTTTCGAGGGTGCAAAGTGCCAAAATGATATATTTCAAGGGTGCAAAGTGAAATTAAGCCTTTCTGTATTTTGTATTTTGGTGCTGATTTTTTATATACTTTTTATTTTCATGGAATTATGCGTATTTGTATTTTGGCACAACCCTAGAGAACTTTCAAAATTATAAATCATAAAAAAGTTATATAACACTTAACTGCATGGCCTTTGCAAACAATCTCTTTGTGCTTGTAATATCAGTACAAAATCTCATTGTGGTTGATAGAGATAGCGTCTGTTAGTTTTTCCGTCAAATTTAACAGCACGTGTCAAACTTCAAGGGAGTCATCAGCAAAAATTAAAGAAAACATGTAGGCACAAGGGGATCATCTGCAAAATATGATATTTTGACGTTTGACACATGCAGTTAATTTTAACGAAAAAATAACAGAAGCTATCTCTGACAACCACAAAGGGGTTCTGCGCTAATACTACGAGCAGAAATGAATCATCTGCAAAAGTTCGTAACCACAACTACAATGAGGTCAAAATGCCATTTACCGTTAAAAAAATTAATAGGGAGTTGCACCAAAACACAATAATCCTAGTCAAATAGGAAATTTTATTAAAATCTATTAGTCTTTTGTTTAAAATAATCTTGAGTACAATAAATAATCTACAAGTAGATATCTTGATGCAGCCTAATAAAATAAGAATCACCACTTTTAATTGTGTTGACATTTTCCTAAATACTATTGACTTCTTAGTCATTAATATTGTTTGGCAACTTTGGTTTGTTCCTCCAAAAAAAAAAAAAAAAAACCTTTGGTTTGACATTCATAAAAAATATTAATTACCCCTTTGTTAATAAATACATAAAAGTTATTTATTTAAAGATTAACATTAAAACTAACTCAAAAAAGGGGGAAAAATAAAATAAAAAAGACAGCCCACAATTTATTTAATGTTATCTTGCAAGTATCTGATGTTTTTTGTCTTGGCAACAAAAGTAATATGACCATGATTTGTGGTACCAGTTTGAGAAGAGCCCCACTTGAAAATAATTATTTTAATCAATACAAGTGGGTTAATCATTAAAAAAAAGTATTATTATTTAATTGGCCATTGTCACATTATTAATAATTAAATAAATTGATTTTCCCTATTATAAAAAAATGGAAAATTAAAATAATAATATAAGAGAATTGTGAGTAAGTAGATAAGAAATGAGTGTACAAGGGGTGTACTTGTCGGCAAGGGTACGAGGTTTTAATGCTTAAGTGGTGTCAAAGTCGACGTGGCTTCTTCTCCTTCTTTCGTATATAAAGTCTTCTCTTTACTTTCCTCTGTTCAGGCTATTATTTTTCACTTCTTCCCCAAAATACCCTTGCACATGAGTTTGTGTGTTTCAAAATTTTGGGCCTAATGATTGCAATTCTTTTTGTGGGCTTTATGTAAATTAGTAAGAAAGTGGCCCAAGTGGTCCTATGTTAGTTTCTTGCCAATTGAGAGAGAGAGATATCTGAGGGTGGAAATCGGACGGACCAGATCGAAATTAGACTTTACCAACATTTCCCCCAATTCTTTTCGGAAGTGAAAAATTAATTCCAATTCCGTTTCAAAGAAAACATGGGGTAAAAAATCGGAATTTTTGCAAAATTGGAATGACAAAACTTGGTCCAAAATCGGAAAGTTAAGATTTGATTTGGCGGAATCCGGGAACTGCGATTTTCTTGGTCGCATGTAATAAAGAATACATAGTAATATTAATGTTACAAGTGCAGATTTTGAAAAAAAATCCGAAACATTTTTGAAAATTTAAACCGGATCGAAAATCGGAAGCTAATATGTATTCCAATTTCGTTCCAAAAAAGAAACTTCGGAACTTTAGAAATTCGGAATGAAAAGTATGTTGTTCCAAAATAGGAAAATGTTGGATCGGAATTCGGAATCTGCGTCCCTAGAAATGTCTCATCTATCACTTGCTCAATCTATAGCTTTAGCCCTAGACATGTCTTCAATGCCTCAAATTAAAACATAAGGTGAAGAAATGTATCTTTCTAACCTTTTTATCCGATGACGTTGAAACAGCAGGCAAGAATCGCATCGCGGATGTTAGCATATTCGAGCTCCGAGTACCTAATAATAAATTAAATTATTAATCATAAGAGATTGATAGATTTTAATTAAATGCCAATATGGAACAAAAAGTAAAACGAGCACGGTTTTTTTGCATGGCAGAAGCTTAACCTTCCTTTCGCCGAACTCATCCCAAACAAACGACATTTGACAACCGATCTTCACATATCACTGCAAGAGAAAAAAACAAATGTTAAATATGTATTGAATCTAAGTAATTTCGGTGAAGTTAAAAAAATAGGCAGCATTTCGAAGACTTACTTTATAATCATCTGCTTTCAGCTACCTACCAATAATCTCTACAAGAGCAAGAACCACTCCGAAAATGATGAAACCTGTTCGTATCTCTCAATACAATTTCTTGACCAACCAACCGGGACACGAACCGGAACGCGGAATGGCAATCGCCGCAAACCCTAATGTTCTTCTTTATCGAGATTGTGGTCCCCGCTGCAGTATTGAGAATCGCAAACGCAAGCGCCAGTTTCTCGCTGTGGTACTGCAGTCGCTCTCCTCTCTCTCTCTCGTCAAGAAACCAAAGCACATGGCTCGTATCGGGAACATACCCAATCTTCTCGATCCCATCTCTAATCTCCTCCCACTTTCTTCGAATCTCCTCTCTCTGAGGGTGATTTTCGTCATTCGCCACAAACACATGCACGGAGTTCCCTATCTCAACCCAACTACACGCGGGTTCTTTCTTAACCCCGTTTTCATTCATCATCTTTCTCACTCTCGCAGCGTCGCTCAACCTACCAGCAGATGCATACATATTAGAGAGAAGCATGTGGGGCCCAGAATCGTGTGGGTCGAGTTCGAAAACTCGCTCAGCTGCATAAGCACCCAATTCCATATTCTTGTGCATCCGACAAGCTCCAAGCAAGGCTTTCCAAACGGCTGCCGTGGGTAAAATGGTCATTTCACTTATAAACGTCTGCGCACGATCGAGTTGCCCTGCTCGACCGAGTAGATCGACTACCGTCACGTAATGCGTAATATCTGGCTCCAACTTATATTTCCTCAACAGCTCAAAGTAATATAACCCTCTGTCTAAAAGCCCACTGTGACTGCATGCATTGAGTACACAAAGGAAAGTGATCTTGTTTGGCTGAAAACCAAAACCACGCATTTCTTCGAATAGGTCAACGGCTTTTTCACCGAGTCCATGCTGTGCGTACGAAGTAAGCATTGAGTTCCACGAAACGATATCCTTCTTCACTAATCGATCGAAAACTTTCTTTGCATCATCAATGCTTCCTGCTTTACCATACATATCAAGAAGAGTGTTGCCTACAAAAGCAACGAGTTTTTGTCCCGATTTCAACATATCTGCGTGCACCCATTTCCCTTGTTCCAAAGCCCCGTTACTAGCACAGGCTGCGAAAATACTCGAATACGTGAAATGGGTCGGGTTAAAACCTACCCGTTTCATCTCCGAGAAGAGCTCCACTGCGTTGTGCCCTTCTCCTTCCCTAGCATATGCTGCAATTAGAGCGTTCCACGAAACTTCATTCTTGCACTCGAGCCCATTGAATATGGCCTTTGCATCATCTATTCTCTTACACCTCGTGTACATATCCACCAATGCACTCCCAACATATACGTTATTATCGTATCCACATTTCAGACAAGTCCCATGAATCACCCTACCCATCGCATCACTCTGCATACCCCCGGCACACTTGAGGGCACTGCCGAAAGTAAACTCATTCGGCTGCAATCCCATCTTCAACATCTCTACATACAAATCCAACGCCTCCTTGAACCCGTTACTCTGCGAATACCCAGTGATCAACATAGTATAAGAAACCATATCCCGTTCAGGCATTTCGTCGAACGCCTTGCGTGCCAGCTCCATATCCCCACATTTCGCGTACATGTTCACAACGGTGCATTGCAGAGAAACGTAATGCTGAAATCTCGACGCCAGGAAATGGGCGTGAGCCATCTGACCCTCTTTGAGCTTGCCCAGTTCAGTACACTTCTTGAAGAGCTCTGTATACAACCTCGAACCCGGTTCCATTCTGCCGCCGTCGATGAGGTCGAGAACGAGAAGATTTCCATTGGGATTTTTTCTCAGAAGGTCTTTGTCTTCGATTATACCTGAAAATCGTTCGCCACCGTTGGTTTCTACTGAGTCGGAGTTTTGACCTGGGCTGAATGCGGCGGAGAGGAAATTTCGAGTGGACAACGAGACGAGCGATCTCAGGTTTCGGAGAACTGATTTCGTTGAGTGATGATTGAAGATTTGGGTGCGCGCGCCTCGTTTCATGTATGCTGCGGGGAATTTTTTCCGGCGGGGGCGGTGGCGCGTGGTCGGCGGTGGCGTACTTTAGTTAAATAATACTTTACAAATTTATATGCTATAAAATAAGAAGGGTTAAATACAATTTAGGCCCCTAAAGTATATCATCTGTCAAACTTTCTCCCTAAAAAGTATCGTTTGTAACACTTACCCCTAAAACACAATTTAATTTGTGTTTTAAATTCTAATATCGTTAAAATTTTCTCTTTTAATGAAATGAATAGCTACAAGAATAATTAAATTATACAACTAAAAATATATGTTGAAAAATGCAATATCTAAAGATGTATAAAAAAATATAGCGTTGGGTACATATTTAACAAATAACATCTAATTGTTGTTCGACCAATTACTCGAATATAGTCATATCGATAAATTTTAATAAATAAATACATAACTAATAGTAATCTTAAGTATTAAAATTTGCTTTAGTTCATTAATTTCTTAAAGTATATTTTCATTCATTATTATACAATATATATTACTTTTTAATATTTTTTAAATAATTTAATTTTATTTACTTTTCATTTTTCTTTATCATCCAACGATTATTAGATTGTTATGTTTATTATGTTTCAAATTTTAAAAATAAAATAATTGATGTTGAGGGGTAAGTGTTACTTTAAGGGGATAAGTGTTATATATACTATACTTTAGGGGTGCAAACTGTAATTAACCCTAACTGCCCAAGAGAATAGATCAGGCCCAAGCATAAATGCTACATTATTCGAGTTATTGGGCCGGTCCAAGAATCTAAAGCCTTTAGGCCCAAAAAGAATAATAATAATAAAAAGGGTACTTTATTAATATATTTATAAATCTAATTATATTTATGAAATATTTTGGAATTTTGGTATATAAAACTTAGGAGATTGGTTCCTCATCATATGTAGATTTTTTTTCATACAAATGGGATCTTTGTATAATTTTTGTTCGGATTGTGCATTGGTCGAGTTGGTTGGTTAATGGTAGTTGAGTGGGGAACAAAATTCATCGATTACGTAATGGGTCGATAGGTAATTACTACACTACGTCGCAACATTAGCATAAACTGACGAGTTCCGAAATAGTTTATACTTTATGGTGTGAAAAATGATTTTCAAAGATTTAAGGAATTATGAACCGTTATAAGTATATATGTGTCGGTTGAAAAAGATTCATGAGTCGATTAATGGTTAATTAGTGACACGAATACTATGGTTACAACTGTCAATTGAGCCCTAGCTTTTTTTTTAATGCCAATTTGCTTAGTACAAGAACGACTCTTGACAACCATTGAGAAAAAAAAAAAAAAAAAAAAACAGAGGACTAATGCAAGTCCAAATTGACTTTAAGGCATGCAAAAGTCAATGTTTTGACTTATTGAAACGTTGACCTGTAATTTCTTAATAGTCGCTTGAAGTCTCAAAACAAAAAGTCAAACCTCATCATCTAGAAACTCACTTTAAACCCTGAACTTCTATGATACTTCATGTAATAAGATATTCTTGTTTTCTTAATTAGGTTATTTAATGTTTGATATATTTGCATTTTTTGTGCTTAATTCTTAGTAGGTTCGAGATTGATTAAGATAATTTGAAATATTTATTTTAATGTTGTAATAGTACTTCGAGACTCGTTTGAAATATTCAAATATCTTCTCTTACAAGTAATAATTAAATTTTACTTAGATCGTATGTGTATCAGAATCGGTAATTAGATGTTACACATGATTATTTATACTGGGTCTATTTTAATCGTTGATTTATACATAATCATATAAGCACACTCATGTATATGTGTGTTTAGTGAGTGATTACAGATTTATCGAAACCGAAACCGAACAACAAATACACGTAATTGCATGATAAGTTCAACAATCTAGTGTTAGAGTTCCTAAAATATTGTACCATAAAGTATTGTTACATGCTCAATTGTGCAGTAAAATGCTATATATATATATATATATATATATATATATATATATATATATATATATATATATATATATATATATATATATATATATATATATAACACAAAGTTAGAAGTTGACTAATCTTTGTCCATTCCACCTAACTTCCATAAATTCTATCACTCATTTAATTCCATAGATGCTTTTAGCCTTTACACGTGGTAGCTTTTGTCAATAAGTGTGGAAAACTACACAAATACACAATACTACAAACAATGTGTGTTATTTCCTCTTATTTTCCTTACCCCTAGTGTGAATGCATTTGACCAATATAATTAAAAAAAATTAAATAAATAAATAAATATATATAAACAGTTCTTGCTTGTATATGTATATATATAGCTCCCCCACCCCAAAGAACACAAAGAAAACAATATTTCTTGTTTTGCTTAGCCTCAAAGCTTACACATAATCAACAATGGAGAATTCAAGAAATGGTGGAGGATTTCCACCTGTTAGAGGGCGGATTAAAGCAATAATATTTCGTAAACTGTGGAAGAAATTGAAGTTTTGGTGCAACACAGTTTTGGGGAGAACGTGAGAATATGTTTTATTTGTCTGAAATTCGGGTTTTAAACCAATTATTTGATAATTTATATACGTTAATTACTATGGTTTCTGGTTTATGGTTAGAACGCGCATCACCTCTTCTTCTTTTTTATTTGCATATGTTGTATTATTTCATTGTTTGAATTGTGTTGTTCGTAACATATATATACGTGCATTGTGTAAATCTCGTTTATTTTATGTATTTTTTGGTGCTTATTGGGGTAATATGCCTCACATCCCTCAAACCAAACTTAATTAGATATGAGTGACAAACTCAAATAAAATATTTTAACTACATCCCTATTTTAAAATAAAAATTGATACACATCCTTTAATTTTTATTTAACCCAAAAATACCCTTACAATACCTAATAAAAATCACGTGTCTCTTTTTTTTTTCTTATTTCTTTCTCTCTCTCTTCCCCACTATCTTTCTCACGCCGACATAGCCGCTCAACATGTTCTTCGACATAACCGCTCAACATGTTCATCCTCTCGTTCGTTCTCTCTCTCTCTCTCTCTCTCACACACACACACACACGCCCCCCCCCCCTCCCTTTCTCCTGTTTTTTCTTTTCAATTATAGTGAAATGATGAAGGCTATGATGGTGGTTATTGTAGATGGCGGCGGCTATGGTAGGCGACGACGGCTATGGCGACGCTCGATGTAGGGGTAGCATCTGGAGGCTCTGTGATGGCAGGCTCGTTGTTTTCTTGCAACCAACAGAGATGAATCGTGAAGATGGATCTGAGTCTGGGGGGATGGAGAGGGGGAGTAGTGGCGGTGGTGGTGGTGGCGGCGGATTGGATTTAGGGTTTGGTAGGGAAAATTTAAGATTTTTCGATTTAGATGTCTACAGATGTCTATGAGCGTCTATGGATGTCTACGGTGTCTGACGGCTAGGGTTGAAAGGAGTTAGGGTTTCAAGATATTTACGGGTTACTATGGATTACTACGGTTTCTACGGGTTTCTGTAGATGTCTACGGCAAAAATTTTTTTTAAAAAATCACAATTTTTAATTTATCTAGAAAAGAAGGGGGAAAAGATAGATTTTATATAATGAAAAAAATACGAAAACTGAAAATAAAAAAGCAAAAAAAAAGAAAAAGAAAAAAGAACCATATTTTTTATTTTATGTAGAAAAGGGGAAAAATAGATTTTTATATAATTAGAAAATATGAAAAAAAACGTGTTCCACGAAAAATTAAAAAAAATGGTAGATGCAAACTTAAAAATGTTAAATAATACCATAGTTCATCATAGTATATTTATAATTTGCTGTAATTTTGAATTTGTGAGTAAAGGGGCATTTTTGGAATAAATTTAAGAAAGGATGTGAAACAAATTTTAATTAGACTTGTCATTTAGTTCTAATACGGTTTGTCACCAGGGACTTATATCTTAAGACCCCTATTTTTTAAGTGCAAAAGACAAGCTTTGAGAAAAAAAAAAGGATATGGTTAACAATAATTGGTTCTTGATGATGTCATCTCATGACATCATACCTATGTAACCAAGCCCACCAATTATTATATAATTATATAAAAACCCCAATTGCTAACCTCTATATATCATTCAAGCGCCCCTTAGATCCACTCACTCACAAATTAAAATAATTAAAAAGAATTCATTTTTTCATTAAAGAAAAATTTCAAGAATTCTTGGATCAAGAATGGATAAAGAAGAGAAGAACACAATCAAGAAAGAGAAAAGCTTCAACAACTTGCCACCAAAGAGAGGTCAAATCAAAGGCAAAATCATAGATGAATACAAAGAAACTGTCAAAAAGTATGTTGCTTATGCAAACAACAATGGAAAATAGTATTACTACCTAGAAATCATTGTATAATTTTGTGTCCTTTATTTATACGTGTACTATCTTTTCCAATCAGAATGCGATCACAATCTACACATACTTAGAACGGTTTTCGAGGCCGAAAAAATCACAATAAGTTGCTTTAAATATAGATTACGAATTCCATAATGTGAAATTTCTCGTTTTAATTGTAATGATTATTGTATCTATTTTCCGATTTAGGTGTTTGAGTTCAAAATAATTGCTATTGTATAGATGTGGAGTTTTATTGATGAATGACATTAAACATCACTTTATGATGATGATGAGATTTTACCCCTAATCCATTCAATTTTTGCGAAAAAAAAAATTAATAATAAAAAAAATAGAAGAATAAAAAGTATAAATTACAAACACACTCCTGAAGTAAGATCTATTTATGAAAAAACCCATCATTTATTCATAATTACATCCACCTCCCTGCAATTTGTAAATTTCTTACATCAACACCCTTTGTTGGAGGTGAATGTAAGAAATGTACAAAGTAGAGGGGATGTATGTAATTTCTAAAAATTAAGGGGTTTTTATGTAATTACAGTTTATCTCAGGGAAGTGGTTGTTATTCGAGGGTATTATTGTCTATTAAATGCATAAAAGTCTCAATGCCATAGTCCCGTTTTCACTATAAAAAAGGATACATTCTACTTTTCCGTCTTGTACTTTGGCTCGATATCACTTTACCCCTTCTACTCGCGATTGCATCGATTTGTGGCCCTCCCTGTTAGTTGTGATACATTTAACCTTAATACCGTTGCTTTAGTCTCTGAAATTACAAATCAGCCACAATTTATTTTATTTTATTTTTATTTTTTTTATAATTATTTAAACTGGGAGGGATGATTTTTTTTGTAAATTTTCAGACTTAGATGAAACCCTTTTAATGTCAAAGGTCTGAAAACTAAAGGCGAGGACCACATTATTTTTCAAGGACAGGGGGCAAACCGGCACAATCGAAAGTAAAAGGGGATAAAGTGATATCGAAACAAATTACAATGGCAGAAAATGGAATTTACCCTAAAAAAAATCAGAAGATAATAAAATAAAAATAAAAAATGTTTATGAGGTTCCGATTAAAACAGCGGCCGGCACTACCACTAACTATGCTCCGGCTGCCGCAAGCGGCGGCGTCGATTCACACAGTCTCCAAACAGCTAGTGTAATTATTTCTTTACAATTTGATTAAAATGTAGTTTTTATGATCAGAATATTTAACATCGTCTGTGTGTGCGCTCACCTTGTTAATGTTTGCAGTACGTCGTCGTTTGGTATTGCATTTGATATCGATGGCGTGATTCTTCGTGGTGCGAATCCGATTGGGAATTCGAGTAGAGCACTGAGAAGATTGTATGATGATTCTGGTACTCTCGTTTCCTAATTAAAAAAAATATATATAATTAATTATTTCCTTTTTGGTGTGAAAATTGGGGGTTTTGGAAAATTGTGGGAGCATTGATGGTGTTCGAGGTCAAAATATGTTAATTAGCCTGTGGATTTTCTTTACGAAGCACTGTGTGTGTGTGTGTGTGTGTATGTGTGTGTGTGTGTGTGTGTTTCCATGGTATTGATAGAAGGTATGTTTTTACTGTTTTATAGAGCTGAGTATGAAGACATATGTGTGGTTACACTGGTTAGATGTCGTTAGGAATCGAAATCGGCTGTACTTTGTTGAGATACTTGATCGTGCATTTACTTAGTTCCTCTGGATTACCATTATCGAAGAATTAGTATTCTTGATTCGTAAAATTCTAGTGAAGTTTGGCGAACGTTAGTACCTCTGAGCTGTTTAATTGGTTAAGTATTAACTATATGACTATCATAAATATTAAATAGTAACTACATCCACTAAGACGTAACTCACGTAACTTCCAAACAATGTAGCGCTTACCACATTGGGTTTTTCGGTGATTCCTCATAGTACCAGATCCCACGTCGAATTTGGGGCTGGAAGCACCAGTTTATACCACTCGAGTGTAGGACCCTTTTCGTGCTTGAGGCAGATTATTCAATTATTCAGGCTTGAGTGTTAAAAGAGTTTGCAAAATAGTTATCGGAATCTTTTAGGGATGTAGGTTTTAGATTCTAAAAACATTACTATATTGTTTTTTCGTGTCGTTCGGATGTGTTAAGCGTTTCTCTGGTATGCAATGCTGATATACTCATTGCTTGTAGGTGCTTTGAAGATCCCTTTTCTATTTCTGACAAATGGTACGTATTCGAAGCTTTCGTACCTCCTATTTAGTTCATTTGGTGCTTTACGTATCATTTATTTATAGAAAAAAAATGAATCTAACCTATTCCTCATTTAGTGTACCCTAAAAAAATATTTAGAGATTCACACTTTAGAATTTACGTGACCAAATATATTTTTACGTGATAAATATCTAGAGTAATTAATACGATCCTCATGTTGTACTAGGTGGCGGTATACCAGAGGCCAGAAGAGCCGTGGAGTTGAGTAATATTCTTGAAGTGAATATTTTGCCTTCTCAGGTATAATCGTAATAATTAAACATTTCCCCGATAATTGCAACAAATGTATCTATTCTTGTGAATAAGTTATTTCCTGTGCTATTTGGCTGTAGGTAGTGCAGGGCCACTCACCCTTCAGAAATTTGCTAAAGAGGTATATTGAATCCACTTATTCAAAATTTTCTTGATTTTTTTTTTTTTTTTAAATTTAAATGTTGTCTGCACATTTTTTGATCTATTTATTTTTTAGATATGAAAATGAATTCATTGTGGCTACTGGAAAAGGAGAACCTGCTGTTGTGATGTCTGAATATGGCTTCAAGTAAGTTCTAACTTGTCTGAATAAGGTTAAAATTGATTATTTCTTGATTAAATTTTGTTGGTCATACAGGCAAGTTGTCTCACTAGACGAATACGCGACGCACTTCAACAACATTGACCCTGTAGCACAATACAAGAAGTGGTCAACTAGGCAGGAATTGAACTGCACGAGAAATTCTGAAAAGACAGTCTCGAACCATATCGATTACTCCCAAAAAGTCAAAGCTGCATTTGTTGTTAGCGATCCAGTTGACTGGGGGAGGGATATACAGGTAATATTGCTACGCATAACAATAATGTACAAGAATTAGAAGCCTGCATAATTGTTGAAGAAACAAAATCAAAGATAATTTTTCTGCATTTATGTAGTTTTCTGCGAGTCAACTCTACTTTGACTTGAATCGGATGCATAATTATATTCATTTTTTGTTTTCTACATAAAACTAAATTTTGATTCTGTCGTCAAAATGAGAATGCTATTGTAATTTATCGTAGCCAAAAAGCGGTATGCCAATCAATCTATCATTCATCATTGTATTTTACTTCAAACTTGGTGTCGATTCTTGAATTTCGTGATGTAAAATAGAGTAAATAGTAATACTTGGGAATAATTGTTTGGTGAATCAAATCATACAAAATCAATCATGCCCGTTTATTTTTCTTCATATTCCAACTTTTGAAACAAAGTAACTGACGGAATTTAGGTTCTGTGTGATATTTTGACAAGTGGAGGTGTTCCCGGAGAGGAGAATTGGCATCAACCACGTCTTTATTTTGCTGCTGATGATCTTCAATACCAGGTTGGCAATAATAACTTTTATATATTCCATTTTTTAGAATATTCCGCTGAGTTCAATTTTCTTTTTTTTTTTAAATTGGGTGAATTTTTTATTAACAGGCTGCATTTCCCTCAGAACGCCTCGGTATGGGTGCATTTAGAATCGCCCTTGAGAGTGTCTTCAACAGGTACACGTTTATGGTATTAATTTTACACTAAACCGAATATTGAAACCCTAATGAAAGAAACCGAGTAACTTTTTGATTCGAGATTAGTTACTCCTGAACAATGTCTACATGGACTAAGGCTTTTTTTGTGTGTGTGTGTGTGTGTGTGCAGAATTCATGACAAACCTTTGGAATATACGTCTTTTGGAAAGCCAAATCCATTTGTTTTCAAAAATTCTGAAACTATATTAAAACATCTACTACAACCTCCCTTCCTTGGTAATGTAAGAA
The DNA here is from genome assembly GCF_000504015.1 of Erythranthe guttata. The sequence continues at coordinate 645,505 of NW_012193101.1, forward strand.
CGGGAAATGCAGACGATGCGTTGTTACCTTCTTTCAAAACCCTTTATATGGTCGGTGACAATCCCTTCGTTGATGTGAAAGGAGCACAACAGGTCTCTCTCTCTGTGTGTGTGTGTGTGTGTGTGTGTGTGTGTGTGTGTGTGTGTGTGTGTGTGTGACAACTTTACCCTTGCTACACAGGCAGGGTATCCATGGTTTTCGATTTTGACGAGAACAGGTGTCTTCAAGCAACGGGAGAATCATTCACAATTTCCAGCCGATATGGTAAGGCTCGTGAATGGCTCTTATTCTTAAAGTTTACAATCTTAGCTGAAAGTCGTCTACATAATATCATATTTTTCGTACCACAAATGGAAACCATCCGAGAATTTGGAAAAGAATACTGAAATAACTCAAGTTATTTGAAATTGAGTCCTCAAATTGTTAACGTAACGATTCCGCAGGTTGTTGGTACTGTGGAAGAGGCAGTAGACTTTATACTACAAAGAGAGGATGCTTCTTCTTAGCGAGCCGAAAAATGTGCATTTTTCTGTAATTTATTTATTATTGTTATTATTATTATTGAAGACTATGCCTTGTTTATTTATTCTCTAATTTGAAGACTCTCTAAGATAAAGCTCAATGATTTACTTTGTGCACTACACAGATGCAAGACATCTAGTAATCTTACATGAAATCTAAGACAACAAATCACTTTGTTCAATACACAAATCAGTATTAGAGACAAGAAATAAAAGAGATAAGAATAAAAAAAAGAAAAAAAGAAAAAAATCTAAATTGTAGTTGTGGACCAGTTTCAACCTTAATCGTTGTTAATCTTGTGATAACAACATTAAGTTTTCGGTTCCCAATGAAATTCTATTATAATTAGGGGTGAAAGTCGGATTCATCGGATCGAAATAAGCCTTTTCGGAAAATTTTCAAAAATTTTGGAAGTACAATTTCAATTCCAATTCCAATTTAAATTTCGGAAGTACATAAGCTTTAAAATTTCAAAACTTAGCAGAAATTTTCTAAAATGTTCATAATATTTCAAAAATAAGAACATCCACGTAAAAACTAATAACTACTAAATTCAGTTAAAAAAATAAATAAAAATAAACACAACATAATATTCAATAAAACTTCTAACATCAATCAAAATCCTAAAACAAAACTTACATTTGTATTTTTCGGAGAAATAAGTATTATATAATATATATTATTTATAGGTGTATTTTTCGGAAAAAAACCGGCGGAAATTGAAAATTTCGTTCCAACTTGCACCCCTAATAATAATAATAATAATAATAATAATAATAATAATAATAATAATAATAATAATAATAATAATAATAATAATATATTATTATTATTATTATTATTATTATTATTATTATTATTATTATTATTATTATTATTATTATTATTATTATTATTATTATTATTATTATTATTATTATTATTTCACGTGTAATTCCGAAAACGCCCTTCCTTCTTTCCTGAATAAACTTTTCTTTCAATCAAACAGATAAGGCACTCAGAACCTACTGACCTCACTCTTCTTCCCCATTCTCTCTCCTCTTTCTCTCTCTAAATCCTCTCAACAATGGAGGCCGCCGCTCTCTTCACCTTCTCTTCATCCACCACATTGCCGTCATCCTCCGCCACCGCCGCTCTCTCTCTAAAATCTCACTT
>NW_012193101.1:648686-678989 GCF_000504015.1 Erythranthe guttata
ATTTTTTTTCTGTACAATTGATGATACAATTGGGGGTTACTAAGCTAAAGCAACTTGATGAAAGCTATATAACTTGATGATAACGAAAACCGTTTATTTTTCTCGTTTCTTTTTACGAACTGTTAGTCGGTCCGTGGGGTTAGGATTTTCTTAGGTATTTGATGTGTTGTGTTGTATAACTTGTGAATCGCATGTGGGATATTCTTCTCGTGAACTTAGATATGTCATGTGTCGTTTATTTCGGTTTATTTCGTTTCCTGGCGTAGAAAATTTGAATTTTCTTGACATTGGATGCTGTTATGTTTTTTCGCATTAAATTTCTCGATTCTTACTATTCTGTTTTCATTTCGTGTGAGACCGTTTTTTCTTGATTTGTGTTCAATGTATTCTCCATTTACACTCGTTGAAGCAATTTTTAGTTAATCGATTGAGCAGGTTCCGAGTTTATGAGAAATTACTAGTTTGCTTTCCCTATGAATTGTGTTTGTTTGTCATTACCTGATCGAATCTCTCGAGCTTTTTCGATTCAAGAATTTCTTTGGCTAAACAAAAACATAGGAGATATTTCTTGACTATTTAGTTCCTTCCTTACCAACTTTAACGATTTTTAACAGACATCATCAAGTTTCCGAATCATCCACGAGCTTTTTGTACGCTTTGTTCTATAACTTGCAAGACTTTGATTATTAGTTGTAAAACATGTTTAAGTTGTTAGTTATGCTGTACTATGTGCTCTTGTTGGATCTTAGAGTACTTATTTTCATTTGTTAAGCTCTACTTTCCCTTGATCAAAGGCCAAACATACTTGTTTCGAAATTTACGTTTTTTCGAAACCGTAATGGCAAACTTGTAATCTATGTAACTTGAGTTATATAGGTAACTTCTTAAGTAATTTGCATCAATGTTAATTTGTTTACAAAAGTTATTCTTTTCATCATTGCTTATTTGTTTGTAGTACTGTTCTAATATAAAAGAGGGGTGAATTACAACCAACTCCCTGAGGTAAAGTCTATCTACGAAAAAACCCCTCATTTTTTAGTAATTACATCTAGTCCCCTGCAGTTTGTAAATTTCTTACATCTACTCCATACAAAGGTGTTAATGTAAGAAATCTACAAAATTGCAGGTAGGTCGATGTAATTGTGAAAACTTGGGGGGGGGGGGGGGTCGTAAATAGACCTTATATATTCATGCCTAATTATTCAAAAGGATTAAAATAGATAACTGCATACAAAGAAAAATCATTTATTGTACGTATGAGAAAATTTCTTAGCTATTTATAAATATTGATAAACTAGATTGCAAATAACTAATTTAATTTGAAAGCTAATTAACTTTTTTATGTGAGAAGTTTTTGAGATAATTAATATTTCGACAATTGTTATTTTATATGGACATGTATGTGTATTTTGGTTTTCTCTAATACAATTTTCATTCAAACTATTAAATTTGACAATCATAAAGGACCAAAATACAAAGTGAATGAAGTTCATGGACCAAAGGCAAAACTTTAATTAAGAGACGATTGAAAAAATAAATAAATAAAAAATCAGAAGTCATCTCTTAATCTTGATAAATTCAAATACAGTTTAAAAAAAAAATTGAGCAGAAAATACAGTAATTGATTTACTTATTTACACCAAATCAATGTTGTTTAAAAAAAATTAAATGAAGAATAAAAACAGGGACACAATTGTCTTTCTTTAACTGAGGCAAATGGATTCTCATATTCACCATTAAAGTCGCTTAAAAACAAAAGCGACTTACATTAAAACTTCATCAAACTGGAGAGGAATTAACCGGAGAGAATAAAATGAAAAAAAGAAAAGAAAAAAAGACTCGATCTTTACCAATTTACTCAGCCATTACTTCTCCCAGTTCGAACTCTGAGAAAATCAAAAAAACCCAAACCTGAAAAAACCAGAGAAAAAAAAACCAGGTGGGCCCTTCAATTGTCGAGCTGAGAAGAACGAAGGGCCTCAGAAAATCGGGATAATTTAATCCAAGGAAAGAAAAATGGACGATTACACGAGAGAGATGATGGATTTGAAAACCTTGGTCACTCGTACTCTCGAGAAGAAAGGCGTCCTCGCCAAGATCCGTGTTAGCATTTCACTCTTCTCATTTTCAATTTTCAATTTTCAATTTTCTAGGGTTCAATTTCTTATTTACGCGTTTTATTTGCCTGCTTCGAAATTGTAGAAAATTTGCTGGGATTTTAGTCAATTGTTGTTAAAATGCAGAGGCCCTTTTGATTTTGTTGATGATTCATGTTTGCCCTTGATCTCGTCTACATTGTGCATCGAAGGATATCGTATATCTATTTCGAAGTGTGAATTTCCGTTGTTAACACATTTATTATTTGTATTAATATTCTCATAATTAAAGTAATGTAGCATATGATGAAGAAACATACATTTTTGTCGGTTTGATATAGACGATGAAAGTTGTACCTTTTTCTTGGTTATTAGGCTGAATTAAGAGCTAGTGTTTTCGAAGCGATAGAAGAGGAGGATCGAGTTGTTGAGAAAGAAGAAGGGTTGCCTCCTGCACTTTTGGGTAGCTGTAACGATCGTGCGAAACAACTCCACAACTCTCCTTCGGGTATTTTCTTGATTTCGACGTTATTGCTTTAAGAATGTTTAACGATCTAAAAGATTCTAGCTGATATTTGTTTTCTTTATTCTCTGATGATCGCAGGGAGGCTTCTAACTGCATTGATATGTGAATACATGGATTGGGCTCAATTAAACCATACGCTGAAAGTTTACTTACCCGAGTGTAATTTGGTACGTTCTCCATTTGTTTTTCACTTTTTTATTATTGCTCGGGTTTATTACTTACATTTTGCTAACTTCATGTATGAATTTCAGCCGAAAGAGTCTTGGAAAACAGAGTTGAAAGATTTTAGCAGCAAAAATGGCTACGATCTCAATCGAAACGGAGATAGCGGGCCATTGCTTTTGGATGTTCTTGAGGGGTTCTTGAAATACGAGGTCTGGAAAATGCTATTAGCATCTCCGGTTTTTTTTTCTTGGTTTTTTTCGGCTTGCAATTTGCAATTATTGCAGCATTGGCAGTTGTTCTAAGCCCCTTTTTGGTTTTCCAATTAAGAATGATGAGACTTGGTAGATTTGTAACTTTGTGTCGGTTTTCCCTCAAAAGTTTGATGTGTTTTCTTGCAGAATTTATCTCAAGGAAGGGGTAGTAACAGAAGAATGAACACCCCAGAAACCGAATCTTTATCGAATTTGGACCCTCGAAATATGAGAAGAACTTCTGCTTCGTCAGTTGTTGGGGGTTTACCTCCACTAGGAAGGTTTATTTGTCAATAATCACATTCTTTTATTTTTATTTTTTTTCTTCGATAAATTGGGTTTGAAATTTCAAATTCGTAACTTCTTCATACGATGCTGCTCATTGCAGGGCACATCCCTCTTCACAATCATCTGGTAAGTAGTAAAAGTTATTTTGAATTATTATTATTAATTTATTTTTTTAAATTTAGTTCTTGAAACATTAGTTTGGAAAGTGTTTCTATTTTCTTGACTGTCTTATAATTTTCAGACCGTCGAGGTGGATCATCTTCGTCTGGATATAGGAAAGATGAATATAATTGGAGACATGAAAATGATGAACTTCCTGAAGATGTAGTGCGTGCTTCAGCTGCTTTGGAAAATCTGCAGTTGGATAGAAAAGCTCGTAACTTAACCACTTCATGGAGGTTCGTTTCTCGACTGTTGGAACTTTTATTTTTATTTTTTGTGGCAAATTCGATTTATGAAAAGCATCTATTCGATTTTATGTTTGGTAAAACCCAATAATTTTATGGGTCGACCCGGAAAATTTATTTTATCATGGGGATTATTTGTCGAACCTCCTATTATCCAATAATACAATTGGGTTTTCATTAGATTATTTACTCTTATCTTGCCTAATCTTATCTTATAAACCAAACGAGGCGTAAGTCTACTGTATTAAGAATTAACTACCCAAAATTCTATTGTGGCACGGATCCATAGTCGGGATATTTATTGCTATACTATGTTCGATATCTACTTGCAATTAATGATACAACGTGGACATATAAACTTTTACATTCCAAAATAAGTTTCTGTTTTTTTACCCGACTTTTTTTTTTTTTTTTAAAAACACCTTATATAATTTTCTTTTAAACACTTGTACGAAAATCCGGTTCTTGAAATTGTACCTATAAAATTCGATGGAATGTTGGAGGAGAAAAATTAAATTTGGCTACTTTATGAAGTATTATAGTAAATGAAGTAGCATTGGCTTCTTAATTTGCAGGCATGCAGGCGATGGACATTCGGATGAAACCAGCTGAGTAGACGACATTTAGCTGTTACGATCTTTGACTTAATTTGGGTGATTTTTGTTTATCCAACGGTGTGTGTTTTCTATGTGACGGAAAACCGTTTTTTTTTTAATCTAAGATCGATCAATATATGCTTGTGTATTTGCAATTTTTTTTAACTTCACATTCACTTTTTTACCCCAATGCTGCTGTTATTTGTTTTCACTTTTTTCTTTTACTGTAGGGTGTGAAGATAATTATTGTATTTATATATTACTGATTATTGTTTTTAGCTAAAATGCAAGGCTTATTGTTTAATTACTGGCTTTGCTTTTCATTTCACTTTTTTCCCCTTTTGTTTTGGAAGTATGAAAGCGTTGTTTAAAAGTCTAGGGTAAATTACGGCCCAACCTCTGGGGTAAGTGTTAGAATTTATTTCGTGCAGATATAAATTATTTGTGTCAGATTTAGTTTTTCGTTACAGTTGCGTGAAGTGTTGCAACAGTTCGTGAAGCAGTTCGTAAAAACAGAAATAAACTAGACACAAATTTTAATGTGGTTCGGATACAACTGTACCCTACATCCACGGGGACCTGCAAATAAAGTTTACTAATTTTTAGTTTTACGAATACAATATTATGACTTAATCAAAATACAAAGACTCCCTCTTTGTTGACGCCGTTCTTGTATACTACGCTGAATTATAAATCTTCAATTTGCAGCACGTCCCTTGCTCCGCACGGTTGAACTCCCTTCAACGCTGAATCCCTCAGTCGGTGGATCGATCTCCTCCCGAGATCTTCTGAGCCCCTCTCCCGAAGAACCGATCTTCTTTTTATATAGAAGAAGCAAACTGGTGATACTCCTTGAATCTTGGTGTCTTCACCACAAAGCCTTGAAGCCGATATATTTTCTATGAAAATCACGTATCACGATGGAACAATAAAAACGAGAGCCAAGAATATTTTCTCTGTATATTTTCTCTCGATAAAAAAATGTTCCAAGCGCAGCAAATAAAAAGAGCAGAAAACTGTGATTTTTCTCTCCAACAAAAGGCGCTGGAAGAGCGACACAGAAAAGAGAAAATCTTTCTCTCCAAAAAGCCGCACTCAATCACGTTGTAATGTCTTCCCTTTTATATGTGATTGAATCTTCCTATACAAGAAAAATAATTAGGTTAAAGAGTCATGGTCAAGAAGGAAAAGGAATTTCATAATATAGAAAACTAAATATTTATTCCTTATCTAATCTAATTTCCACAATTAACAAAATACTAATTAATGGAAATAGATGAGAATACGTAAGAGGAATTCTTGACTTTTATTCCTAATAGAAGACTCCTTATAATAAATAATTCTTAATTAATGACAAACAAGAAAAATATCAATATATAAAAGAAATCTCTTTCTCTTTCACAAATCACACGTATGTGTGTAATATATGGCAAGAAGGAATTCTTCTTTCACAAGACTTCTACACAAGTCATTAAGTTAAGAATAAATCTTTTTAATTAATAAGATAGTTTCCTATATAAAAGAAACAATTAATGACAAATTAAAGAATTAGAGTAAACAAGGAGACTTCCCTTTTGTGTTTCACGGTACATAAGGACTTGTTGCACAAGTCTTTACTCATCCCTTGTTTATTAGAATCCAATTAGATTCTAACAGTAAGGTTAAATTATGAAAAACTCTCTTATGTTTAGGTAATTACAACGAACCCCTCAACTATGAATCTTCTTACACATCCACCCCTATGGATTCAATTTCGACAAAATCTTCTAGATTATGTGGAATGTTCTCTAGTTTGTACTCGTTTTGTGTAAAAATACAGTTTCTGATGCCACCACAATTTGATATTTACAAGTCAAGAGACACATTTTATGATTATCTTGTTTCCAACTATGGAGTTCGAGTGGGGTAAAAACGAGTACAAACTGGAGAATATTCCACGTAATTTAAAAGATTCCTCTAGATTTGACACCACAAGGATGGACATGTAAAAAAGTTCATAGTTGAGGGGTGGTTATAATTACCCAAACATGATGAATTTTTCTGTAATTTGACCCTAATTCAGGGGTGGCCGTAATTTACCCATATAATTATGCATCACATACGTTATGCAACGTGAAATTGGAATTTTCCAAATTTCAATCCGATTTTTTTTGAATTTGAAATAAGTTTTTTCATCCGATTTTATGTTAGAGAATTGGAAACACATTTTTACTTTCGATTTCTAAAACTGCTTTAATTTCGATTCGAATTGTCCCATTTTCATCCCTAGTAATACCACATCAAAAGACTAATTTAAAATTAAAAAATAAAGAATAAAAAAAAAAATGATTTGATTGAACCGAATCCAAACAACAACACGTGCTTTGTTTCATTTCTCTGTACAGTTTTGCTCGTGCCTCAATTCACTCTGCTTTCCTTCGTCAACCTTTCTCAATTAAGTACTATATATAATCCCACCACCTCTTTTTCCACACTCCAAAACCAAACCCCCAAAAAATTCAGTCTCTCTCTCTCTCTCTTCGTTGATCTTCAATGGCGGTTTTCAGCCGCCTTATATGCAGAAGAGCGGCATCACTTCGAAGCTTCTGCACTAAATCCACCGACTCCGATCTGCACAGAGCTTCTTCAGCTCTCTCTTCAGCCCTACCCGTTGATAATTCCAACGGCAAGGGCAGAAATGTCCAGTGGGTGTTCCTCGGCTGCCCCGGTGTCGGCAAGGGCACCTACGCCGCCCGCCTCTCAACTCTCCTCGGCGTTCCCCACATCGCCACCGGCGATCTCGTCCGCCAGGAGCTGTCGTCACGTGGTCCCCTCTCTCCTCAGGTCTCTCTCTCTCTCTCTCTCTCTCTCTCTCTCTCTCTCTATGCGATCCTGTTGTTAATTTGCTTTTCATTCCACACTCGCGAAATGATGTTAATTATGCTTTCTGTGTAATTTATTTATTAATTTTAATGTTTTATTAATTTAGTTTTGTTAGGGTATGTGAGTCATCTTCAAAATGCCCTTAGAAACCACTGTTTTGAGAGATGATAGTTATTATGGTGGGAGAACAAAGGGGGTTCAGTAATTAGCTTGAAATGTACTTCTAACTGCAGTTTAACGTTTGGGTTTGAGAGTTCTTGAAGTCGAATTAGAATCGCTTGTTCCTCTTTATGTTTTGTTTATTAATGTTTTTGCTTTACCTGCGTTTGTTCTCTCTCCTTGTACAGCTTGCAGAGATTGTTAACCAAGGGCAATTAATCTCGGATGAGATTATCATAGATCTTCTTTCCAAACGTCTTGAAAATGCTCTTGTTAAGGGGGAGACTGGATTTATTCTCGATGGATTTCCTCGGACTGTAAGACAGGCGGTAAGCATTAGCTTTGTGTGTTGCGTGTTGCGTGTTGTGCGTGTGTGTGTGTGTGTGTGTGTGTGTGTGTGTGTGTGTGTGTGTGTGTGTGTGTGTGTGTGTGTGTGTTGGAAAACGAAAATCGGTTTTCATGCAATTTTCTATACCTTAGATAATAACCTAGTGCAAGCTAGGATTCAGCTGGAGATAACTTATTGACTAGCTTTTATAATTTGTCTGGACAATAATACCAGCCTTAATCAAATCAATCTGATATTTATGGATGCTTTTTTATGGCTTTCAACCGTCCGTATATGATCCACTATTGATTCTTTCAATCACTTAAATTATCACGCACAATAGCTCTATTGTTCTCTGTTGATTGTGGCTCGACTTTTACATTTATGCTTGCGTACACTTCTCTCCTAGTATACTCTTTAACACCCTTGGGCTTCATAATAAGATTAAGGCTTCATTGAACTGACAAAGATTTGAAGTTAAGGATTCCAAAACTGTAATAGCAAATTGAAATCTAAATCAAGTGGTGGTGTTACGATTCTTGAACATTCTTAAGCTGGATTTCGAATTCTCAAGTCATTTGAAATCCTTCCATCCAATTGCAACCTAAGAGATTTTTTACTTTTTATTTTTCCGTTTGGTATTCTTTTTAAACTGTTATGTTCCAGGAAAAAAAGAAACAATCTTATAGTAATTATATGTTTCGTACCTGGCATGATGATGCAGGAAATTTTGGAGGGAGTAACAGATATAGACTTGGTGATAAATCTGAAACTTAGAGAAGAAGCGTTAATTGCAAAATGCCTTGGAAGAAGAATTTGCAGTGAATGCCAAGGGAACTATAATGTTGCCTGCATTGACATAAAGGCCGAAGATGGAAATCCAAGAATGTATATGCCTCCCCTTCTTCCTCCTCCACAATGTGAATCGAAATTAATCACACGTGCCGATGACACTGAATTAGTTGTTAAAGAACGTCTTCGAGTCTATAATGAAATGGTAATAATTCTTGTTATTCATTCCATTATCCGAAATTTCCTGATATACTTAATCTTTAACTCTTCTGATTAGTTTCTAGATAAGAGTTCCATATTTTTGTCTGCAACGAACACCCGTAGTTAGGGGTGGAAATTGGAATAAAAGAAAATCGAATTCCGCTCATTGCAATCCGAATATTTAGAATTTTGGCACAACATTTTTCATTCCAAATTCCGAAACTTCAGACTTTTTGTTTTGAGTGAAATTGGAAAACATATTAGATTCCGATTTCCCATTATTTTCCAAAAATTATACTTATAATGTCATTATTATTATATACTTTATGCTACAAGTCACTAAAAAAATGGAATTTTCGAATTCCTCCGATTCCGATCCGGAAATTTCTGACTGATTTCTGAGTTTTCATAGTTTGTTTTTGGAACGGAATTGAAATTGGTTTTTCACTTCCGGAAAAAAATGGAATTTATCGGAAAGTGTTCCGATCCGATCCTTCCAATTTAATTTAATTGCATCAATTTCAACTTGTTATAATAATACTTAAAAATCATGAAATTTCAGAGTCGACCCGTTGAGGATTTCTACAGAAGTCGTGGAAAGCTAATGGAGTTCGATCTTCCCGGAGGAATTCCAGAATCATGGCAGAAGTTGCTTCGAGCTTTAAACCTCGATGACCACGAAGACACAAGAACAGCTGCTGCTTGATTTGCAATATCTTATAGGTAAGTAAGTTATTCTTTGCATGTGAATTCATCGAATACCTGTGGAAAATTATTAAAGTGCATAATAATAGTTGCAGAAGTAGTCCCTTAAAATGTACTATATTCTTTCAAGGAGGGTTATACAATGATTTATTGTATGGTTTTATTACAAGTCTATTATAGGTTTGTGCACAGTCTAGCTTATGATTAATATTTAAACATGTAATTTATTTGTCAAATGTTTTTATATTAGTGGATCATGGGAGAGGTGCCAATCTGTGTTCTTGAACAAATTATTTTGTGTTATGATATATGAGGTTTTTGCATTAAATGTTGTCAAATCTATTTGACTTTTCTAGTTGTTATCGTTGTATATAGGGTAAATTACGGCCAACCCCTTGAGATAAGGTGAAATTACGAAAAACCTCTATGTTTGGGTAATTACAACTACCCTCCTCAATTATGAATCTTCTTACACGTCCATCCTCAATTGTGCAAATTCAACATAATCTTCTAGATTCCGTGGAATGTTCTCTAGTTTGTATTCGTTTTGTGCAAAAATGCAGTTTCTGATGCACCACAATCTGATATTTTCTAGTTAAGAAACACATCTTATGATCATCTTGTTTCTTGAATAGGGTAAAATGAGTGAAAATTGGAGAATATTCCACATAATCTAGAGGATTTCACTAAATTTGACACCACTAGGATGGATGTGAAAGAATATTCATAGTTGAGGGGTGGTTGTAATTATCGAATAAGAGGGTATTTTCGTAATTTGACTTTATCTCGGGAGTGACCGTAATTTACACTTGTATATAATCGATTTTTGTAAAAAAAAAATGGATCATCATATGGGCTTCATTCTTCGAGTTTGGCCCATTCCCAGCGCCAACTTTTGAGTATTGGGTATCAAAAAAAATTAAATGTATTTTTTCAATTTCAAATCTTCGCAAATACACTCTCTCTAGAAATATATATATAAATATACGTAACATCCCAATCATATCATTTTAGCAATAAATTTTATTAGCGAAGTAATAATAATAAAAAATGCAATTTTTAACATAAAAAGAGCCCAAATTTCACAAGTAAAACAATAGATAAAACCGAAAAAAAACAAGGCTTCTATTGAGCTGCTGCACACCGTATAGAAGGAAAACACCGATTGCCTAAAATGTAGAAGAAAAAACAAGAAACACAAAGGGCACATTGACATTGCTAGATGAGGTTCATTTCCTAGCTCGTACACGTCACGAGAAAAGTCGAATCGGCTTCAATGTTTCTGATAGATAAACTTGATTCTACTCGCACTTCAAAAAAACCCTTCGTGATTCCGTCATTTAATCTTCTGATTTAGTTAAATGAAACTAAATAACTAATGAATTCAAGATTTGCTTCCAGGATAGAAATACTCAACACCGCTATCCTTGATCCTGAATTGGAAATTATGAACCTTTCCGCATCCATCTTCAACAAGTCCTCCTTTGTTCGAAACAGTCAACTACCACCAAACAAAATATCAACACCATCATAAAGTTAACATAATATGAAACCGAACCCTCTTTTTCTTCATGTTCATTATAATTTCTAAACGAAAACGAGTCATGGATAATGGTGAAATCAAAAGCAAAATAAAATAAAATAAAGAACAATTACTTGAATAAAAGATAACATAATCCTATGAAGTTTAAAAGAATTATTATTACCTGTCCATGGACATCATTTGCTAATCCAGTAGCTAAAGGCTCCACCTTTATCCGTACATCTGCCAGATATTCCAATTCTATAAGCAGGTTAAGCTGATCCACGTTCGAATACACATCGTAATGGTTCAGAGCAATAACCGAACACCCCTAGTTAACAACACAACAGTCAAAACATCTTCATAAATGGGAGCAAAGTCAAAAACAGAGAAATTCGTCATAAAAAAAAATGGTTACGAATGCTTACGAATTGAGCTGTTAAAGTACAACAGTAATGCAGAAAGTGCAGGACAAGATTCGAAGAGCCGTTAGCATCAACTTCCATTAGAGATACATCATCGATTATTAGAGTAACATGATTTCCTTCACGGGATTGATAATTTAGTTCGACTTGTTTCTGAACTTTTCCGTATAATGCAGTAAGTATCTCCTCGCTAATTCCTCGTTGGTCTCTATCTAATCGTAGAAACAAAACAATTCGATTAAATTTTCGGGAACGTGACAATCTGTATCATTTAAAATTATCACAAAAAATTTAATACCAAGACCCTCCAAATTAAGGATGTCGATGAAGACCAATCTCTTCAAATCACGTTGCGCGCAACCCTAACAAATTGAGCAAAATTCATTAGTTTCAGAAATTGCAATACCAATTAGGGTTTTTCAACATTATATTTTTTCAAAATTTACGGAGAATTGGAAAACGAATCGGTTACCATTTTGCGGAGGATGCGTTCGTAGTGAGAGAAGTGTTGGGCTAATGAAAGGAAAACGACGACGTCTGAGGAGGAAGGGGAGAGGGAGCGCTTCAGTAAGTGGTGCAGCACAAACGCTCCGCTGGTCTCCACGCAGTCCTCCACCAGGATCATCCTTCCGCCGCCGCCGCCGCCGCGAGGAGAGGTGGAGAAAAAAGCGCCACCTTTGCTGTAGAGGGCCTCGTCTAGAAGTGTAGACGGTGCGGAATTCGCCATTACTGGTACGAATTAATGCTAGTTGATTAGTTGTTTTTTTACTGTACACAATTTGGGGGTTTTGATTTTTGAATTTGAAGGGAGGGTTTTGGCAATTAGGGCTTTTTTGTGCATAAGGCCCCGTTTGGCATGCAACTGTGGGAAAATAGTTTCAAAATGAGAAATCAAATCAAGGTGTGAAATTAATTATCAAAAAAAAAAAAATCAAGGTGTGAAAATCGAGCTGATCAAATCGGAATTGTTATTTAAAAAAAAAAACTCATTATTTGAAAGTAAGGACTAATTCCAATTTCGTTAAAAGAAATTTTGAAAAAAAGGAAAAACGGAAAATTGGGATTAGAAAACTTATTCCAAAACCGAAAATTTAGTCTGTAGACCCTATTGACTAAATAAGAGATGCTAATAACACGTTTGATTAGAATAAATTCGTACCTTTTCAAACCTGCTACAAAGCTTAAAGTTTGCAGTCAACTGTTACTATTTCATTAATCTAGTAGCACACATCCCCGAGATTAATTTTATAGAATCCACTAAATCTGATACTATATTATTCTTATTAATATATATTAATTTTTATTAAATAAAATATTTTATAGACAAATCAAATACGATATAAAAATTTAATATATTTAATACAATATCAATAAAGTCCTTTTGACCAATTTCCTAGTTACTATTTCACCCACTTTTTTCATTCAAAACAACAGCTATTATCAACTTTCACCTTAGCCCTTTTACATGTAAAATGAAATCAAAGACAGCTGGCATTTACCAATACTGTTTTATGAAATATTTTCATTAAATAAATTTTAGAGCTAAATACAGTTTGCACCCTTAAACTATAGGGGTGGTAACACTTACCCCCTTAAAGTTACAAATGTAACACTTACCCCCCTCATTAATGAATTCAAAGGTATAACTTTGACTTTGAATGATGTGGCATTTTTTCTTCGCAAATTGTCCTTCTAGCCATTAAATAAATAATGAATATGTAATAATAAAAAATTCGGCAACCTTGCCAAAACTTAATTTTATTATTTCCATATTTGTAAATTTATGAATGAAAAAAATTGAATTTTAGTTTATTTTTGTTTTACCTTGTGTTCATTTATAGCTAATAAAAAGTTAACGATTATTCGAATTTTAATTATGATTTTATAGTTTATATAGTTATTTTAATGCGTATATGACTCTAATATAATCATCCCACTTTTTACTTTGAGAATCACAAAATGTATTCAAAAGTTAATAAGAAATTATAATTTAAACATCTAAATATTTAAATATTATTTTATTAAAATTTATATTTAAGTAACTAAAATAAATTTTCAAATCAATAATTATTATAAAAAAAATTGGCCATTTAAGTCTTGAAAATATTTTTTTTCTTGCAAATGTTTAACGTATTTTTATATGTTTTTTAAAATATTGAGATTTTTATTTATATTAGGGTCTATAGTAATTAAAATGTGGAGTTAAACATAAATCAAAATATTTTTTTAATAATTATTATATTTTATAAAATTTAGTTTTTGAAATATTATTGAAAATATTTTATTATATATGCATCAATATAATAGCTAGAAGGACAATTTGGGAAGAGAAAATGCCACATCATTCAAACTCAAAGTTTTATCATTAAATTCATTAATGAGGGGGGTAAGTGTTACATTTGTAACTTTAAGGGGATAAGTGTTACCACTTCTATAGTTTAAGGATGCAAACTGTATTTAGCCCTAAATTTTATCAAGAAAAACAATAGTAACCAAAAGATAAAAAACACAATTAACTTTGACTTAATTATATTCTTTCCAAAAATGGATCATAGTACTTGTTTGTCTTCGTTAGGTCAATACCTTAGATTAGTATAGCCACTCTTGTTTTTCTTGAAATCAAATAATGTTATTCAAGACAAAAGCCACAAACATGGCCCTATTGAAGGGATGGATATAATAATTTTATGATTATTATATATTCTTTGAATAAAATATCTTGTATATTTTCTTTCAATTATTTTCATTTACTATGCTCAATTCTATGTATGTATATTAATTATTAACAACTACTTATAAAGAGTACCTATGCTGCACGGACACTTCTAGGAGGTGACGAGTCCCTGTATCCGACACTTGGACACTCGAACACGCCCGGACACCCGTATCGAGCCGTGTCGTAATTTCGCTAAAATTAGGACACACGTGTCGGACAGTGTTCGTAATATTAAAAAAGTCGGAACACGGCTAACCACCACCTTATACTGACAAGGTTAGTTGCTTTCGTTATTTACTTGTTTGTTGGCCCTCTTATGTGCTGCTGTCGTAGAGATTATTTTGTGCTTTTATTTTCTTCGCCACTCTATAGGCTAGAAGATTATCTAAATCTTCAACAAATGTGAATCAAAAGCCTGAGTTCTTAGCTTGGAAGCGTATGCACTGGCACGATCAGATTTTCTCTTCTACTTTGCCTTGTAATTATTCATGTCCTTTTTCTTACACAAAGGGTAACGACTTGCTCCAGTAATTACCTTGGGAATTCATCTCGTCTCTTAACATTGCTTTCATAAATTTGTTTGCATTTGATGATGTTGATTTGAGACCGACTGTTGTTTTTCGATTTCATTACAATATTTCTTACATCTCCATTCTTGTTGGACGACCATGTGTGTACCAACAATCTTTTTTATTGTTCCAAATGTTTTTCCCAATTGTACGCTGTGTGCAACTGCGCTATCATTTTGTTACATATTTTTATTATTGTAATTTTAACACTAACTAATTTCACATCTAAATCTAAATAATGTGCATAAGTCTCTAACTAAGCATTTTTATTATTCTAGGTTTAGGGGTTATATTTCTTTCACCAATAAACACATCCTTTTAATATTTATTTCAAATAAATGAAATATTCATGTATATGACAATATTACCACCAACCTTTTATACCCATTCTTAATTGTAACCGCAATTTAATCAATTTTGTCCCAAAAAAATCCAGTTTTGACCACAAAAATCCAATTTTGACTTTTTTTCTTCAAAAACTTTCTCTTTTCAAAAAAATTTATTTAAAAATTGAAAAATAATAATCAATTTAATACATAATAAGAAAATATAGTACATAGTAAAATTTAATAATGTAGTATTATTCATATTATATACAACATTAGTTTTGTTAAATATTGCAGATTAAGATTTATAATCAAAATATATAGATTAAGGTTTAACAAATCGAATTTCTATGTTTATCTCTTAAGATTTGAAATATATTGATGAAAAATAGGAGATTGATAATTGTTGAAAATTGAAGTAAAAAAATTAGTAGAAAAAGATATTAAAAATAAATAATTACAGAAAAACCATGAGGATTTTTTAGGGTTGCCATCGTTTCTTTCTTTTATATATAAGATATTACTGTGGTTGACGGTAATATTACTGTTGTTATAGTAATATTAATTATTTTGGCTTTTTATTGTGTTTACATTTGTTGAATGGTCAACATAGTAATATTACTCTATTACACAATAATAATGAGTTTTGTTGTGTTAATAGTAATTGCTAGAGATTAATATAGCAATATTAATGTGTTAAACTGTAGTTTAGTTAATTTTACTGTGTTTAATAGGAATATAGTTAATATTACTGTCAATCACATCAATATGAAGGAAAAAAAGAGTGAACGTCGGAAATCGGCAAAAAAATCCGAAGAAAAAAAAAAGGTCAACGCTGGAGACCTTGGAAATCTACCAAAGTGTGTGCGGGCACGTTAGACACGGCCATGGGCCGGTTTTGGGCCCGGAACCGGCCCGTTGACAACCTGGCCCAACATGTTGACCGGTGAACCGGCCCGGAACCCGTGAACCGGCCCGTCGTCCCCGGGACGGGCCCGGTTCTATGAAACGGTGAACCGTGAACCGCCGGGTCGGGCCGGCGGTTCACCCGAATTTTTTCAAAAAAAAAAAATCAAAAAAAAATCAAAAAAAAACAAATAATGGCTAGTGAACCGGCACGGGTGAACCGGCCCGGATGAACTGGCCGTTATTTGCTTTTTTTTTTAAATTTATTATATTAATATAATTCAGTTATTCAGAACAGAGTTGCATTCGCAAATCGCAAATCGCCCTAATCGCAAATCCCAAATCGCCCAAATCGCACAAATCGCAAATCTCAAATACCATAGAAAACCCTAACCGAACGATGGATAATCAATGTCAGATATGCAGTTCGACCTTGGAAATCTACCAAAGTGTGCGGGCACGTTAGACACGGCCATGGGCTGGTTTTGGGCCCGGAACCGGCCCGAACCGGCCCGTTGAGGACCCGGCCCAACCCGTTGACCGGTGAACCGGCCCGGAACCCGTGAACCGGCCTGTCGTCCCCGGGACGGGCCATGTTCTATGAAATGGTGAACCGTGAACCGCCGGGCCGGGCCGGCGGTACACCCGGATTTTTTCAAAAAAAAAAAATTCAAAAAAAAAAAAAAAAAAAAAACAAATAATGGCTAGTGAACCGGCTCGGATGAACTGGCCGTTATTTATTTTTTTTTGAATTTATTATATTAATATAATTCAGTTATTCAGAACAGAGTTGCATACGCAAATCGCCCAAATCGCAAATCCCAAATCGCACAAATCGCAAATCTCAAATACCATAGAAAACCCTAACCGAACGATGGATAATCAATGTCAGATCTGCAGTTCGACCTTGGAAATCTACCAAAGTGTGTGCGGGCACGTTAGACACGGCCATGGGCCAGTTTAGGGCCCGGAACCGGCTCGTTGACGACCCGGCCCAACCCGTTGACCGGTGAACCGGCCCGGAACCCGTGAACCGGCCTGTCGTCCCCGAAACGGGCCCGGCCCGGTTCTATGAAATGGTGAACCGTGAACCGCCGGCCCGGCCCGGCGATTCACCCGAATTTTTTCAAAAAAAAAAAAATCAGAAAAAAAAAAAAAAGCAAATAATGGCTAGTGAACCGGCCCGGATGAACTGGCCGTTATTTGTTTTTTTTTGAATTTATTATATTAATATAATTTAGTTATTAAGAACAGAGTTGCATTCGCAAATCGCAAATCGCCATAATCGCAAATCCCAAATCGCCCAAATAGCAAATCCCAAATCGCAGAAATCGCAAATCTCAAATACCATAGAAAACCCTAACCGAGCGATGGATAATCAATGTCAGATCTGCAGTTCGATCTTGGAAATCTACCAAAGTGTGTGCGGGCACGTTAGACACGGCCATGGGCCGGTTTTGGGCCCGGAACCGGCCCGTTGACGACCTGGCCCAACCCGTTGACCGGTGAATCGGCCCGGAACCCGTGAATCGGTCCGTCGTCCCCGGGACGAGCCCGGTTCTATGAAATGGTGAACCGTGAACCGCCGGGCCGGCCCGGCGGTTCACCCGGATTTTTTCAAAAAAAAAAATCAAATAAATTCAAAAATAATAGCTAGTGAACCGGCCCGGATGAACTGGCCGTTATTTGTTTTTTTTTTGAATTTATTATATTAATATAACTTAGTTATTCAGAACAGAGTTGCATTCGCAAATCCCAAATCGCCCAAATCGCAAATCCCAAATCGCAGAAATCGCAAATCTCAAATACCATAGAAAACCCTAACCGAGCGATGGATAATCAATGTCAGATCTGCAGTTCGACCTTGGAAATCTACCAAAGTGTGTGCGGGCACGTTAGACACGGTCATGGGCCGGTTTTGGGCCCGGAACAGGCCCGAACCGGCCCGTTGACGACCCGGCCCAACCCGTTGACCGATGAACCGGCCCGGAACCTGTGAACCGGACTGTCGTCCCCGGGACGGGCCCGGTTCTATGAAATGGTGAACCGTGAACCGCCGGGTCGGCCCGACGGTTCACCCGTATTTTTTCCAAAAAAAAAATCAAAAAAATTCAAAAAAAAAGCTAATAATGGCTAATGAACCGGCCCGGCTGAACTGGCTGTTATTTGCTTTTTTTTTTTGAATTTATTATATTAATATAATTCAGTTATTCAGAACAGAGTTGCATTCGCAAATCGCAAATCCCAAATCGCCCAAATCGCAAATCCCAAATCGCACAAATCGCAAATCTCAAATACCATAGAAAACCCTAACCGAGCGATGGATAATCAATGTCAGATCTGCAGTTCGACCTTGGAAATCTATCAAAGTGTGTGCGGGCACGTTAGACACGGCCATGTGCCGGTTTTGGGCCCGAACAGGCCCGTTGACGACCCGGCCCAATCCGTTGACCGGTGAACCGGCCCGTCGTCCCCGGGACGGGCCCGGTTCTATGAAATGGTGAACCGTGAACCGCCGGGCCGGCCCGGCGGTTAACCCGGATTTTTTCAAAAAAAAAAATTCAAAAAAAAAAAAAAAAAACAAATAATGGCTAGTGAACCGGCCCGGTGAACAGGCCCGGATGAACTGGCTGTTATTTGCTTTTTTTTTTTTAATTCCCCCCCCCCCCCCTCGAATCTTTCCTATAAATACCCTCACACTCCAATTTTTCCTATAATTTACTTATTCATCAAATATTTCCAAAAAAAAATAAAAAAAAATCAAAATTTTCGGGCCGACCCGGAACCGGCCTGAACCGGCGGGCCGACCCGGCCCGCCGAACTATGCATATTACGGGCCGGTTCCAGTTCCGGAAAAAATGAACTGTGAACCGGTATGAATCGGCACGTGATGTTGTGCGCTAATTGCGCCAGCACTTCGGGAGAAACGACATGCTACTGTGAATTGGAGGTTACGGAGCTGTTGAAGGTACCGAGCACTTGCTGTTTTTCGTTTGTGCATTTAACAATTTTTATGTTTTTGTATTTCGAATTTGGTATTGTTTTTTATAATTGTATCATATTCTTCGTATAATTTAGGAATGCACTATCCGTGAGGGAATAGATACAAATCTGATTGTAGGGACATTTTTAAAGGAATTACCCTATTTCATTGAGCAAGATGTGCAGAGTGATTATTCTCGACCGGTATTCATTTGACCTTTTGACCTTTCCGTACTATCAAATGTTGGAATTCATACATTTTTTCTTTGCTTTATATATCTAATAGCTACATTATATAGGAGAACTACCGTAGTCCGCATATGTGGATAAGCAATGACACAGGCTTTTATTATGGCTCGTTGGGGTTACGGGGGGTCCGACACAGCCATTCAATTACTACATTCTTAGGCGTGTGGGTGAAGAATTTGTCGCTGACCCTGCTGGACCTTGGTAAGTATACAACATTCATCCCAATTTTGCATACCTTGATTCATGACCTTATCTATGTTAAACTTAGGTACAAATTTCATCAAGATTCAGCAAATCTTGGGTACACATTGGATGAGGCAGAACGAATCAGAAACGGCATGCTCACTTGGAGGTCTGCAGTCGAAAACAGGTTTCTTGAGAAAAGGCCAACTACCGAAAGCGATAATCAAAGAGGTAGTGTCTGATAAAAAACTCTTTCTTCTGTATATTCATTATATCTTCCAGAGAATACATAAGAATGTTTATATAACATTTACAAGGAATCTATTCTAGGAATATAATAACAACTATACACTAATTTAGGCTAAACTGAATATTACATAATCTTTCATCTTCTCTAGGCATGGGCTTGGATTATGAGGCAACGTTTTCTGACGACGATGACTTGGCTAGCGAGGTTATTCTTTAAATATTTGGTTTTTGTAATTCCTTAATGAAATGTATTGGAGTTATAGGAAATTAAAAAGGAACCATTCTTTGTCATTTTGGAGGGGAATATCGTGAATGGTTGGAGTTTGATTGATTCTGTTCAAAAGGAACAATAGAGTGATTTGGTGATTGTTCTTATATCCGCTGTTTTAGTTTCTACATGGGTTTGTGATTCAGACTTTCTCAATATTTTCTCTCTCGTATCATCGTTTCTGCGTTGGTTCTTGGTTCTTGATTCGTGGTTTAAACCCCTACGATATAAAAAATATTGGTTCAGCCTCTTATTCTTACACCCTCAGTTTCAGTCTTTCTACAAGGCTTCTAAATTCCTTCAAATTTTGCTATATATTGCTATAGCAATGGAATGCTGCACTCATTTAAGCCAATTAAAATGTATAAGTTAAGCATATCTCTGCTTCTGCTTTTTTTTTTCCATGTGTTTATGTGCATGTGTGTTAATGCGTATTCATGTTAGTTTGTGTTTTGCGGAAGCGCTTTGTATGGATGCAGAGTTAGTGTGCGTTTAAGGGGTATGTGTTCTAGTAGGTAGTGCACCATTGACTCAATTTTGTTGTAAAATATAAAAACCTCCCAACTTGACAAAATACATAGTGTATGACCTCATTCCAAATCCGTTTGCATCAGTTTCACGGTTTCTTTAGCATTATTGTAAAAGGAGAGAATGAAAAATGAAATAACAAAAGTAGATATGTTTGTTGAATAGTTAGAGTTGCATTTAAGGCTTTGCATCAAATTAGTACTTATGTGTCTATATTCACTTTAATTGGCAGCAATTTCTCAAAGATATGCTGAAGCTTCTGTGCGTGTACATCGACAATGGTGCCAATCAAGGGTCATACAAGCTCAAACCTGAATATCGAGGATCAGACAAGAAAGATAACTAGTACAATGCTATTCTTTTGAATATATGTTTTGAACTTTACTCGAGAATTTAGTGACTTGTCTTTTGGAAAAACATGAAAAGCTGCAGTATTATTACGTTGGATATGGTATTTTGTCGAAATCAGTACTATATTCACTTGTAAATATACGTGCCCAATACGAACTTGGGGTTTGGCTCGGTAATGTTTACCGGTATTATACATATACATAAATCAATGGTTATGCAATGTGATGCATGTTTCACGTCTCTATATATATATATATATATATATATATATATATATATATATATATATATTAAAAAAAAAAAACAATATGTGGCAAGTAGCTACTAGAATCCTAGATTCTCTCGCAAAAGAGTAAAATTAGCGGCGAATTATTGTATACTAGCCCAGAACTTATGGCTTTTGGATTTTGTTTGTTTGTCCCCCCTAATCTTGGGGAGAAAAATAAATTATTGTAAAAGTACAAGTCCTTTTACATAAAATATCAATACTTGGATAGAATAACCAAATAGTCACAATAATCAAAACTCAGACTGGTCATGTGTAAATTGACCAAAGTTCGAATCTTATTGCCAACGTTCACTAGCTCGAGCTTGTCGGTTATTCTAGTTTGGTATACGAAAAGTACGTTGTTTTCTAGGAATGGGCGAAATATCAATTGCAGAAAAAGTTTACAGCTGGTTTGAAAATAAACCAAAAAAAGAAGGGCCAATAATGCAAAAACAGAAAATATATACACTAGACTAGAAACTAGAAAGAGCCAGCCCCCTGTCAAAAATTGAACCCTTCTCTCTCTCTCATCTCTCTCTCTCTCTCCTCTGTCTTTCTTGCCCATTTCTTCTTCTTCTTCTTCGTCTGCCATTACTTTCTCTCTCTTCAAATAAATTAGTTGAGAGATAGGGTTAACAGTGTAGAAGTAGAGTGAGAAAATGGGGTGGTTCCTTTGCACTGGTAAATCAAAGAAGAAACAAAAGAAAGAACAACAGCCCAACAACCCTGATCATCAGATCTCGTCAACTATAGGTAATTTTAATTTTATATCTATTGTTTTTTCTGCATAAAGTTTCAATCTTTACATCTTCTCCATTTTCCCCCTTCTGAATTCCCACTTCCCAATGCAGATTAATGAGTAATCTTGCCTTATTTTGATTGCATCTCTGTACTCTGTGTGTGTGTGTGTGTGTGTGTGTATTGGGTGGCTATGGAACCATGAGAATCATATGGATGGAATTGGAACTTTGTAAACCACAATTTTTTCGAATCTGTAAACAAATAAATTTATTAATCAAACGAAAGCGGATTACAATCTCCGGGAATCATATCTCCGGGAATTCCCATGATTCAAGGGCTTAGAAGCGTGTTCTTGAATCAAAGAAATATATATGTATACATACACCTTGAATTTAAATATGTTATGAATTCGCGGCGGAGGCTCGAGACTTGAGCTTGAGAAGCTCGATTTGTGTCTATGTGAGTTTGACTTTCGCATGCACCGAAGACCTTCTTTTATAGGCACAAGCTAGGGTTTCTTGGCACAATTTAGGGTTTCGCAGACATTTTGAAGCCCAAATAAGTTATGGACTTTAATTTGAGACCTAAATTAGTAATCGATTTATTTTGGTTATTATCTAGTAATTTATCTCAAAATTTCGATGTCTACAGAACTAATTTAAAGCTTATTATGTTGCATTTCATTACAATGGAACTGTTCCCTTGTACAGTTATAATTTGTAATGAACTTTTATAGATTCATTTCTCGTGTTCGTCGCTTTTGATAAGTGTAACTGATTTTAATTTGTGTTTTTTTTCTTGAAGAAAAACTAAAGGCGAATCCATCATTTGATATAAAGAAAGAAGGTTATAAAGATGGAGGATCTGGTTACATCGCGGCCCACACTTTTACCTTTCGTGAATTGGCTTCGGCTACCAAGAATTTCCGAGCAGATTGTCTTTTAGGCGAAGGCGGATTCGGCAGAGTGTATCAAGGAAGATTAGAAAGCACTAATCAGGTTTATTTATTTATTTTCGTCTATCGTTATTGATGCAGTGGATTAGCACTAATCGGGTTTCTTTATTCAACTTCATCTGAAACTAAATGCTCTAAAATACTACCAAAGACTGAATCTTTATCTACGCTTCAATTCTCGAAACTTTTATTACACACAGTGACATTGTGGGCCCGTGTAGATTTTGGCTATAAAACAACTCGCTCGATAGTTTGCAAGGAAACTGAGAATTTCTGGTTGAAGTGATTTTCAAGTGAAAAGAAATGCACTAAAGATTGAGTTTTTATCTGCGCATTATGAGCTGCTTTTTAATGTGTTCAATTCTATATCATCAATTTCGATTCTCGAAGCTTTTATTTAACAAAATGAAATTGTGGGTTTGTGTAGATTGTGGCTATAAAACAACTCGATCGAAACGGTTTGCAAGGAAACAGAGAATTTCTGGTCGAAGTATTAATGTTGAGTCTTCTTCATCACCCGAATTTAGTAAACCTAATCGGATACTGTGCCGATGGAGATCAAAGACTTTTGGTGTACGAATACATGCCACTAGGCTCGTTAGAAGACCATCTTCACGGTAATAATATATATTTACTTATTATAACAACCATAACAAAATATTACACTAAAAAAAATAAAAAAATACTCATCCATCACTTTATTATTACAGATCTTCCGCTTGATAAAAAACGTCTCGATTGGAACACGAGAATGAAAGTGGCTGCCGGTGCAGCAAAGGGATTGGAGTACTTGCACGACAAAGCGAATCCGCCGGTTATTTATCGAGATTTGAAGTGTTCGAATATTTTATTGGATAATGAATATCATCCTAAGTTGTCTGATTTTGGATTGGCTAAACTGGGGCCCGTAGGGGATAATACGCATGTTTCGACGAGAGTTATGGGAACTTATGGATATTGTGCGCCGGAATATGCTATGACTGGACAGCTCACATTGAAATCCGATGTTTATAGCTTTGGGGTTGTGCTTCTAGAAGTTATTACGGGAAGAAAGGCAATCGATAATTCAAGATCCGGCGGCGAACATAATCTTGTTGCTTGGGTAAGAATGTCTTTTGCTTTGTCTATAGTATTAGAAATTTAGAAATTTCTTTTGAAACAATGTTTTTTTTTATTCGAAAGTTTGATTTCCCCGATTTTTATTTTTGGAATAGGTATTAGATTCTGATTTCAATCCGATTTTAATTTTAAAAAATATCAAAAAAAAAAAAAAAAGAATTTCCTGAAAATTACACTTGTAATATCAATATTAATTATGTATTTTTATTTAGGTGACTAGAAAATTGGAAATTCCGAATTCCGCTGATTTTTATCCTGAAGTTTCCGATTTTGGAAGAATGTTTTTCGTTCAAGTTTTAGAAATTACGCCTTTTTTTTGGAACGGAATTGGAATACATATTAGATTCCGATTCCACTCCGATTTAATTTCCAAAAAACCCGATTTTAGATTCCGATTTCCGATCCAATTTTAAGTTCCGAAAGAAAAATAAAAACCCTAGAGTTCCGATTTTGGTTTTCTTCTTTGAAAATTGCACTTTGTGTTATCAATATTAGTATGTAAAAAATAGGAAAATTCCAAATTCCACCGATTCCGATCCGAAAAAACTTCCGATTTCAGAACAAGTTTTTTCATTCCGATTTCCGAATTTTCCATGATTTTGCAGGCTCGTCCACTATTTAAAGACCGAAGAAAGTTCTCGCAAATGGCGGATCCAATGCTGCAAGGTCAATACCCGTCTCGAGGATTATACCAAGCGCTTGCAGTAGCTGCAATGTGTGTGCAAGAGCAGCCGAATATGCGTCCACTCATCGCAGACGTTGTTACCGCTTTAACTTATCTTGCTTCACAAAAATACGACCCCGATACTCAGCCCCCCCAAAGGCCTAATTCCGGCCCCACCACTCCAAGAATTCGAAGGTAAACAACAATTCAAGAAAAATAATCCGACCAATCACGATGATGAAGCCTGGTATAAAAACGAAAAGTGAAATAAAAAAAAAGGAGGTTGAATTGGTCAACAAAGACATGTTGATTTTGTGAAGATTTTCGAATTTTTGTTCTTTTTCTTTTTTCGGGTTCGTTTGTCGTATTTTCCCTGATATATAAGGGCTTTTGTATCTAAAATGTTAATATAAGTTGCTATAAACATTATATTATTTCATATATTTTGGTAGCATTTTGGCTTTGTTTCTGCTGTTACTCGAAATGAATCGATATGTTCTTTGGGAAAATTGCGGCAATGCCCCTGAGGGAAGGTCATATTACAAAAGAATCCCTCATGTTTAGATAATTACAACTGCTCCTCAATTATGTGTTTTCTTACTAAAATTCCTTCTTCGGTA
This sequence comes from Erythranthe guttata, assembly GCF_000504015.1. The sequence goes on from NW_012193101.1 coordinate 673,704, forward strand.
GCTAAATTTGACACCGTAAAGGTGGGGGTGTAAGATGATACATAGTTAATGGGTGGTTGTAGTAATTACCTAAACAAGAGGGGTTTTTTCGTAATTTGACCTAACCTCAATGTGTTGCTCGTAATTTGTCTTTTTTTTTTTCTTCAAAATATTTTTCCAAAAATTTCTCTAAAATTCAAATGCTAAAATATAAAAACATAATATAAACCAACATTACTTTCATTCTCAAATTGTTCATCTAAAACAATTTTTCCCTCGATAAAACGAAAACAAGTACTAAAAAAAATTCCGAATCAATGCGTCAATTTATAAATAATATCATAAATATTGAACTGCAATTTTTCTACATAGGATAAGAATTTATATTGCACAGTTACAAAGAGGATGCTTTTTTTACAAGAAAAATACTACAATTTCACTAAAACCTTTCTTATAATTTCTTTACTCACAATTTAAATGAATAAAGAAAACAAACATTAACTCTCTCTCTCGTATGAAAAATAAGAACGACGAAAAACTCGATTTTTATGCCTTCTCTTCCACCTGATGCCCATTGCTCTCTTCCTGCTTCAGGCTTAATTTTTCTCCTTCGTTCGATGACGATTTTCCATTCGTTTGTTCCTCCACAATCACGGGCTTCCCCTGTCGCATTAAAAAAAAAATTTGATTTTTTTTTTTTTTTTTGGCTCGAGTAGGAAATTTAAAATAGCTACAAAATTGAATTATACCTTGTTTCTGTCGCGCCATCCTAATCCAAACGGTCTCGAGAGCAAACTGATCTTTCTTGGCGGTATTATATCTTGTGAAGATTCTTGATTATTTTGTTGCACAGATCTGCAAATAAACAAGAAATAATTGAACTTCGAAATACGAAAAATGGAATATAATTTAGTGATTTATATATATATTTGAAGAAGTGAATTTTACCGAGGAGAAGGCTGCGGTTTATTTTGTCCCGACTGGTACTGCAAAGTAGCCTCCAGCATGGACTCTGCCATTACAGCCCTATTTTCCATCTCCGCCAAAGCAGCACTTGCTTCTTCGTATTTCTCCTGCATATACATATTTCAATTAAAATTTAAATTACAAAAAAATTCGAATAAAGGGATATTAAATATTAGAGGAATATTTTTTTTTCAGCAAAATAAACCTGGAGCACTTGAGCAGCATATCTCTGTGCAGCAGCATCTTGCTCCGCAAATAAACGAGCATCCTCAGTCACCTTCTGCTCTTGTTCTACCCTCATCAAAATCTATTTTTTTTAAAATTAAAAAAAAATTCATGTCAGAAAAAAATATTAAAATAATTAATAATAATAACAATAATAATTTTACCTGAAGCATGGCACCCTCTTGTTCCTGCTTATCAGCAAGAACTTGCCGAAGCTCGGTTATCTCTTCCTCCAACTGCTCAGCCTAAGAAAGAGTCGATTTTTTATAAAAAAAATCTAGTCAGCAAACTAAAAGAAGAAAAGGACAACATATATATATATATATATATATATATATATATATATATATATATATATATATATATATAAGCCGAGCAAATCAAGCTTTTCCGACGATACCCTTGCACTCAATTGTCGCCGATTATCCTGTTTAACCATCTCCATCAGTGCCGTTTCAAGCTCTTCTGCTCTGTAAAAGAAAAACATAAACACAGTCACTATGTGCCGGTTATATGTGGGCCCCACAAATACACCCCAAATAAAATCCATTTAAAATTCAATAAAAACGAATATATTATATATATCAACCTGAGCTCAGCAGATCTTTTTTCCTCGAGCAGCTTGCACAACTCAACCTTAAGCCACACCACCTGAAGAAAAAAAAAGATTCGATTTTTACGAAATTTCAACTTTAGAAAAAAATATATTACCAAAAAAAAATATAAAAAATCCACCTGCTCTTCAAGATCTTTAGCAGAATCTTTCTCCACATCAGCGGCATCAACAGATGACGTGTCCAAATGCGCCACGTCACCGTTCATCTTCTTATCCACGTCATTTCTTACGTCCATCGAACCTGGAACCTTTTTAAAACTATACAACTTAGAAGCTAAACCGGGTGATTTCTTGCAAATTTTATCTCCCTTGAATCTTTCGTCCAATGCGGCCCTAACAGAAGGTCGGTGTTTATCTCTTAATTCTCTTAATCGAGCTTCTATAACAGTCTGGTATCCCATGCAAGCAGTCAACACGAGTTGACTGCTGTCGAAAGTGGACCCCGCTAAAGATTGAAGCAGTGTGACTGCATCTCCAGCATCTTTTGTTGTAACTAATGCAGGTCCTGCACAAAACTGGGCAAAGATAAGTTTTATCGTGTATAATAAAATATATATATATAATAAAAATAATAATTAAAATTTCGTGTAAAAAATAAATTAAGTACCATATAACTCCATTAATGCGAGTGCCGCTCGAAATAGCATTACGCGGTTGCCTTCGAAGAGAAGCACATCCCACACTCGAAGAACTGTAAGAAGTATTGAAATTATTAGGTAAAAAAAAGATATATTTCTCGGGAAAAAAATTGCATTATTTATTTAAAGAAAAGTAGAATACGGTTATACGAATAAACGAACCGCTTTCCCATGGAAGCATATTCATAAATATAGTGAGGAACCATGGTCCGGTTACCCATGCCACCTCTACTCCTAGGTAATCCAAATGATTTACTGTGGCACGTTTACGACAAAGGTGTAATGAGAAAAAAAAATATATAAAAAAAAATTAAATAAATAAATAAAGTGGAAATCGAAAGGATCAAAAGGGACGAACCCAATTTGGGAAACTTTTCACGAACCAACTCCTCGAGAACGAGTTGGTCAACCTGTGACGAGAGAGTTAAATAGACGAAACTTTATTTATATTATATATCCATTTGAACAAGTAATACGTACCTGAGATTCTATCATTTCTTCTGAATAATAGCCGTCAAAATAGTCGTCTAGAATACCCATTAAAGTCCTGGAAAATCGAGCAAATAAGCATTTTTTTACGTACTCGAAAATTAATTCGACAATTATTAATTCAACATGGAAAACAAATTAATTGAACAAATATTTCGACCCACCAAAATGCGTTTTCCTCTGGCATCAGAAGCAGCAACAAGCCTGCGAAGAAATTCATGGCCTGCACAAATCGGAAAATAGCAATAGCCTTCAAAATTCGAAAGCACTTATCGAAGATTAAAAAATCAAGAAAATAAAATAAAAATCCGAGAAAATAAAATACCTGACAATAGCCAACAGAAGGATTATGTCGAGCATAAGCTGTTAGTACACGTCTTAAAGCATTTCTACCATCCTCGTCCAAAGCAGGATGACCCGGAAAAGTACGAGGTAAATCCTAAATTGCAAAAAGTAATAAAATAATTGGATTTCAAGAATTAAAAAAAATAAATAAAAAGAACTTCATAAGTAAAGAAAAATCAATTAACCTTCTCAATCTGTGCTCTCAATTTATCGGGCACCTCACTATCTGGAGAAAGCAAATTCTGATAATAGTTCTCCACTCGACGCGCTCTAACACCGACAAAAGCTTGCCACATCTGCAAATTTCAAGAAAATAAAAATAAATAAAAACACGTAAAATGAAACATGTGTAATAAATAATAATCTCTACCTCTCCCCTTAGTGGCATAGGAACCCCTCCTTGAACAAGACACTCTAATTCTTCCTTCCAAGGTGGTGAAGATTCTCGATTTATAATATTATCGATTAATGCAATGTCCAAATCCGATTCCGATCTTTCCAAATCGTAAAACTCTTCCTCGGAATCCTCTTCAGATGCTCCTTTTCCAGGTTTAGCCTCTTCAATCGGAGGAAGATGCTTTTTCGCACTAGAAGAATCTTGACTGTTTTTGACCGAGTTGACTTTTTTCTTCACACGGGAACTCATTGCATCCTCTACAACACGAAGAGATGGTCTGATTTCTGTCCATATTTCAACTTTAGATTCTACTGCATGCGGTTCTTTATTCTCTTCTGTAGAAATGGTTGATTCGAGGTCTGACTTTTGTAAGTCGTTGTCGTTCAATTCACGTTGTCTTTCTAGAAAGTCGTTCCACCGGTTCGATCTCTCCTCCTCTTCTTCCTAAAAATCAGATAATAAGTGCATGAACAACATGCAATAGCCACTTCAATAATTTTTTCGGTTACTAAAAAAATTTATCAAGAACCTTGTATATATTTGCGTATTCTCGGTATCGTTGTAAATGTTGAGGCCTTACTGCAAACCCGTACGAATCCCTGTTTATATAAGTTCAAAAAACAGTTGCAAAATTCAAGCCAACGAGCAATTTTTTTAACAAAGAAAAATCAAAATAATCGAGGCACATACAAGACACGTATATCGGTATATAGCTGCATTCGTTTACCTTGAACCCGATTTTATTTTAAGATAAATAGAAACATAAAAGAGAATCTCACCAAATAACAAGACACGTATATCAGTACATAACTGCGTTCGTTTAGCATTTTTGCGACGACGCCTAATTCGACATTCCACGTTTACATTTCGGACATTAGTCCGACGAAATACAACCAGTTTAAACAAATACTAATTCTTGAATACACCGATACAGCAAAGTGAAGATTATAAACTCATTCAAATCATCAAGATAACACAGAAAACGGGCAAACTCAAAACACGGGAACGATACTAACATGCGTATCACAAATTTATAACACAAACATTAATCACTGTCAGTAAACCACATTTTTTCTAATTAATTTTTATTTTATCTTCTTTTTCCATAGTCACACATGATCTCTTTGGTAATGTCGGTAGAACCCGAAATCGACTAAAAAAAATCTAAAATAAATCTATATTTCCCTCAAAAACACTTAAGATTTAAACTACAAAGTAACAGATCAAAAAGAAATCAATGCAATAACCCATTTAACAAAATAAATAAATAAATAAAGAGTTAGTCCAATCAAGTCCAATAAAATGAAAAAAAACACCACCGACAGAATTGAACACACCTCTTGTGATCAAACGTCGCTACAGGAGGCGGATTCAGACCATCCACCGCCGCCGCCTTCATTGTCTGAAAACGGTATCCCAAAAAAAAAAAAAAAAAAAAAAAACCCAAACTTGAAAGATCTCCTTTTTAATTTACGGATTTTGTATGAGCCCAATTCGATCTGTTCAGTTCATCACTGAAATTTTCTTCTGCAACGGGAGAGGTCAATCAAATGGGTAATGGGTCTACTTGCTTTCTTTTTTTCTTGGCCCAGTCCGACTCGGCGAAACTCGGTCAGTGTCAGTTTTGACAC
>NW_012193101.1:693524-729755 GCF_000504015.1 Erythranthe guttata
GAATCTATGGAATTGATTACTTCATTCTTAAAAAAGCTATATTTCTAGACCAATGTGATTGATAAAGTTCAATTCAAACTTGATTTGATAAGTCACATTCAATTCAATAATTGAATAACAGATTCAAGTATAAATTTGGTGAAGATATAAAAAAATTATATAAACTCGAGCAATATGAAATTCAACTCGTCTGGACTTTTTTACATTGGATTACTGTTGAGCCAAAAAAACAAAATTAGGGTAAAGTACGTGTGTCTTTGAGGTAAAATTAAATAACTTACATATCTATCTGTATTGTTAATTACAAATACACCCTTAGCTATTTCCCCGTTTTACAACTACACATTTAAGGAGTTATTGAGCGACAAAATCTTGAAAATTTCATGGAATATTTGTTATGAATTTTCCAATTTACTCCTAAGAGTACGCGTAACTTACCCATAGTTTGTTTGTCGAATAAAATTATAATAGGCGGCTGCTAGTTTTAAGGATGTATCTGTAATAATAATACTATGGAATTTGTAAGCTATTTAGTCTTACTTCAAGAAGGTATATGTAATTTACCCAAAAAATAATAGATTTTACTTATTCTTATTTCTTCATTTATTTTCCACTATGAGATGAGAACTCACTTTATTGTGCAATATATAAATATAAAATAATTACTATATTTTAATTGGTAAAAAAAATTGTCCAAATCTTTCACAATCAACACAATATTGAAAAAGTGAGGATAGGTTTGGGCCCACAAGCCCAACCGCCAATTGATCACAGGCCTTGAATGAAAGCCCTCATTTTCCACTGCTATTTATTTTCTCAGAAGACCAAGGAGTGATTCACAGCCCTCCACGTGTCCTATATTATTTTTCTCAAAATTTTACAGGAATTATCTGGAAATAAAATATTGGAAATTAAAATTTGTAAAATTTAAAAACGATTTTTTTTACCAAAATAAAAAAATTGCATTACTGATTTTTTTTTTGCTAATATTTATTAGCACAGTGAATTTTTTATTTAGTAACACTACATAATAAATGATTAAGTCAAATCTATGTTTCAATACACAACAAGTGAGTAGTTTTTATTTTATTTTTTATTTTTTATTTTAAATTTCACCTCTTTCAATGAACCCTGTCTCAAACTGAAAATTCAGCATTAGTAATTGCAAAAAATCAGATTTTGGATTTTCAATAGTAAATGTGTACCATTAAAATCAGATTTTTAGGGTCCACTTTGCAAGAGTCTTTATCACACCACAATGTCGGTTTATTCTATGCTACACTCCATGAAATACACCAAATACTTACTAATCGTTGATCAGTACACACGCATGAGTATGTGTATTTAAAGAAAAAATATTTCACCACGTGTTAATATGTGTCATTCACTCCGTACATTTCACCGGGTCTAGCAGCTCAACGACCACGCAATGAACATATATATTAATACATGGGGGAAAAAGAAAAATTGAACAGAAACTCTTTTCATGTTTCTTGATTTTTCAGTTATCTTTCACAACTTATATTTATGACCAATTAATGAATTTTTTTTTATTTTTTACTTTTTTTAACAAAAAAATCCACAACCACCAACCAAGTTTAAAGATGCACTGAGTAAATCAACACTCTCGTATAATAGTATTTTGACTTCTCACAATACAGAGAATACCTCAAAATGATATTCATAAATACAAAAAAATAATGAGGATATTTTCGTAATTAGACTTTACCGTATGGAGTTATTTGTAATTTGCCATATTTTATATGCATAATTTGGGAATTTGGTGAATATGGATCGCACTAGAGAATAGGTAGCCGTTAAAACACAGAAAATGATGGAAAAGATGGTGGGCCCACATCTCTCGTGGGTCGGTGGCCCATTGGACGGCCCAATTTCCACCTCATTTTAAATTAATATAATATTTTAATTTAATTAATTAATTAATTAACATAATCATATTATATTATTACTAATTATTCACTTAATCTTTTCCACCACCCATAAATACCCCCCTCCACCCCCTTCTTTGCTTCTATACTCTCTCACTACAACTACACTCTCTCTCTCTCTAACTTTTTTCTCTCTCTAAGCGGCGGGATGGCGAAGGACGTGGCGGAGCAAGGCTCTTTCGGCGCGAAGGACTACCACGATCCGCCGCCGGCGCCGCTGATCGACGCGGAGGAGCTGACGAAGTGGTCCTTCTACAGGGCTGTCATAGCTGAGTTCATAGCTACTCTTCTCTTCCTGTACATCACCGTCGCGACGGTGATCGGGTACAAGAGCCAGGCGGCGGTGGACGAGTGCGGCGGCGTCGGAATTCTCGGCATTGCATGGGCCTTCGGCGGCATGATCTTCGTTCTCGTCTACTGCACCGCTGGAATTTCCGGTCTGTCGCACTTTTTTTCTTTTAATTTTTTTTATTTCTTAATAATAATAATAATAATAATAATAATAATTAAATATTTATAAATATTTGTGAAGGGGGGCATATAAACCCGGCGGTGACATTCGGGCTTTTCTTGGCCCGAAAAGTGTCGTTGGTGAGGGCGGTGATGTACATGGTGGCGCAGTGTTTGGGGGCGATTTGTGGAGTTGGGCTTGTTAAGGCGTTCCAGAGTTCGCTATACAAGAAGTACGGCGGCGGCGCTAATGGGCTCTCCGCCGACTACAGCACCGGAGTTGGGCTCGCCGCCGAGATCATCGGAACTTTCGTTCTTGTCTACACCGTTTTCTCCGCCACTGACCCCAAAAGGAGCGCCAGAGATTCTCACGTCCCTGTAAGAACTCACTTCACACACACACATAGTAACACGTGTGTAAATATATATATTTAAAAAATACATGTTTTTTAGTACGTGTAGATACACCACCCACTACGTGTGAAATAGTGAAAATCTGAGTCATAGTAAAGAAAATGTGCGTTACAACTTTGGGATGCATCTTTTCAAGAAATTCACTCCTCAAATTCTGTAAAGTGACTTTGGAATTTAGTACCATACACACACATATATATATATATATATTAGGCCCCCACTCTTTGTTGTATGTCACACTCTAGGTAATTTTATCTGATTTTAGACATATTTTACGCACATTCACACGTATATCATCGGACCTTCTTTAGGTAATTTTATCGGGTTTTATACATATTTACATTCGTATGTATATCGGACCCTCTAGGTAATTTTATCGGGGTTTATACATATTTTACACACATTCACATGTATATCAGACTTATTCTAGGTAATTTTATCGGGTTTTATACATATTTTATGCACATTCACATGTACATCAGTGATTCTATTATCGTTGAGTATAAATCATATGTGAAACTATTTCAAGAAAAGTGCAGAGAAGAATGGAGTGCATTTTTAGTTTTTGTCATGTGGTATGAAAACTAGGTTGTCCTTCTGTTAGTTAATTAATTACCACAATCCCTAAATAAATAAAATAACATGTTTGCTAAATTCCACAAAGATTAATTAATGGTTTTGAAAATCATACGTATACTTTGTTTGTGATGTCATTGAATTAACTTTTGAAAGGGAAATTACAATGTTGTCCTTTGGGACAACAACCAAGCTTATATCGAGCAATTTAATTTAGTATATAGTGATTTTATTATTTTATTTTCGTGATTAATATAATGAATAATAATTTGAGAATGCTATATACACCAGTAGAACTTAGATAAATTAATAATCTCGCTAAAATAATAATTTCTTCTGGTTCCGAGCGGTTCCCAACTCGGTAAAAACATATTAAATTATTAGTTTAATAATTTAATATTCTGTTAAATTAATAGAATTTTGTTTATCCTAACTCCATTAATTTATAGAGGTTTAATTACATATATAAATATGTAGGTATTGGCACCTCTACCCATTGGATTTGCAGTATTCATGGTTCATTTGGCCACAATTCCGATCACCGGCACCGGAATTAACCCAGCTAGGAGTCTTGGAGCTGCAGTTATCTTGAATAACGATGCCGGGTGGAATGACCATGTACCAAAATTATTTGCATCTTTAAATCAATTTCATCTGGTTATTTAATTACATTTATTTATTTAATTTATGAAATGTGTTGCAGTGGATCTTTTGGGTAGGGCCCTTCATTGGTGCAGCCATTGCAGCATTCTACCACCAGTTCATATTGAGGGCAGGAGCAGTTAAAGCACTTGGTTCATTCAGGAGCAGCAACCATGTTTAATTATTATTAATATTTACTAATTATTCCTGTTATTATTATAATTTAAATCCCTTTTTTTTTTCTTGTTTTTCTTTTTTCATGCTTTGTTTTCGAGTAGAAGAAAATGGAACAAGAGACGAGATCCTTTTCGTGTTAATTATGAATAATCGTTTTTTATTTTAATCTTGTGTTTCTAGGTTTTATGCATGTGATTTGTTAATCTATATATTGTGAAATTAATATACTAATTGTGAATGGACAAAAGAATATTCTTAATGATAAAAGAGACAACATATATACTAACAAAACCAATATTTAACCTGCTTAGCTCAAGATCCAAGATAAACTACCTGCCAGGTATAACAATCATGCTTACTTAATTAACTGTTAATGCAGGTCCTAATCATCATTCCCACAAATTATATGGGAAAATAGAGGGTTAATTATTTAGTACAAAGTGACAATAAAAATTAGGGTAAATTACACCATCACCTCTGAGGTATGCTTAAATAACTTTAAGATCCCTTGGTATCGATAATTACACTCGCCCCCCTGAAACTTAATTAGAAACTCCAATGGAATAATGCATTGGATACGTTATTCTATCGGAATAGTCCGTTAGAATTCTATCGGAATAGCTACAGGGACCTTAAAATTATTTTAGCATACCACAGGGGTGTGGGTGTAATTAACCCTAAAAATTATCAATAAATTAAAATATATTTATTTAATAAACCGTAGATCGAATATACATATAGATAAAATAAAAGTAGGGTTGATGTTTTTTTTTTTTTTTTTGATAATTAGTAGGGTTGATGTTTCAGCCTACCTAATTAAAGACAGCCATAATCCATTGTCACAACTTGACAAAGATTTATGCAGTGGCTAGAATTATAAAGCACGGCCCCTACCTATTTAATTAACTTTAGCTTTGTGTCTTAGGTTAGGCTTTTAACATATTTATGTTAACCTACTTGCTAATAAAAGCTCGATATTAAAATGTGTAACGATAAATATTATTTCAAATTTCTAGGGCGTATTTCGACTAGTTTCATGTACGGTTCAGTTGCTGGTACGTACTATACTTGGATTTTAAGTTTCGATTACAGTTAACTCCCTACCTACACTGAAATGTCGGGAATACCCTTCACTTTATATATCAGAATTACAACTACACTTCATTTCCACTTAAAAAATATGCTACTAGTCATAAAAACGTGTTCCAACGAAACACGTTGCAATACTTAATTATTTACCTCGAAACGTGTTTCAATATTTCTTTTTCGCCAAACAACGTTTTTCAAAGACGTGTTCCGACAAACATTTTCGAAAAAAACGCGTCCGACAACATTTTCGGGCATCAACACAAGAAGGTTCTGAAATTAGAAGTCGGAGGAGAACGGAAACTATGTTCTGAAAAAAAGTAAATTAAAGTTTAAAATCTATATAAAGCAGTTGGCAAATATTACTAGCATACTCAACTTCTAAATATATGCACTGCACATGATACTTTCAATTCATCAAATTGTTGCAAAAAAAGAGCCATACATCGCATATAAGTACACAAATAAATACATTCTTAAGTTCGCAAATAGAAAACTCGGAAAAAAAAAAATTACTAATCAGGAAGCTGCATATCAAGAAATCCCCAAAAAAAAAACTCGAGAGAAAGGAAAGGAACCTAACCAGAGTAGGCACATGATGTAACTTCGTTACTTCCCATACTATAAAAAAGTTTCTTATGAGTAAATATAAAGACAATAAGTTAGAAAGATATTATACGGCACTCCAAGAGAGGAAACAAAACCTAACCAGAGTAGGGCAAATGATGTTAACGCCTTCACGTTTTTTGATCAACCAGTGAAGAGCTTTCTGAGGGGTCCATCTTTACGGTCTCTGGTAGTTGACTCGGTCAAAGCTAGAATTCTCCTGATTCCGTTTGTGGCAGCACCTCTCCCAAGTGCAGCAGCTCTTGCCACTATTTCTTCCTTCAGAGGAATTATTCCTGCATTTGTCGATGGATTAGGTGCAATCGAGGTGTTAGATGTGGCTGGAATTGCTGTCTTCATGGATGGTTGATAAGTCCCTGCTCCACGTTTGTTATAATCGTCTAGTATGCTTTGTTGGTCAACCCTTTTGAGGCCCTAAAATAGCGATTTAAATGAAAACAAAAATATAAGCAAGAAGATACAAATCTTAGCAAAATAACAAAATTATGATGCAAAATATCGTCATTATACACCAGCAACGTAATATATATAAGATAAGAGGAACCCAAACTTTTCATCGAGATAAGCATGTATATATCATGAGTTAGCGAAAAATAAATATTTTGAATTATTGATTTAGAGTATTTGCTGAAAAAACAAATTCAAGAAAGTTGTTGACGGGAGAGAAGAACCTTTAGATCGAGAATCCGCTGGAACTCTCCAGGTGTACCCTCAGGCAGCAGAGCACAATATGTATCTGCTACAGAGTCTATAGGGGACAATATGACCTGGACGGGGAAAGGGTATGGATAAGCACCGCTTTTAAGTAACAAAAAAATTTAGTGAAATGAAATTATACCTTTAAGAGTGCTTCAGCTTTGCTCATTTCGCGGCTTACGAATTTTGAGTAGCCAGTAACAGCAGATACCTGAACAGAGAAACAAATCATTCGTTTTCAGGGCGTTCATCTCATCAAGGTGAAAATGATACCATAACTTAGAACCTGTTAAGAATGAAGTTTTGAGAAGGACTTTCGGAATTCAAAATTTTGATGTGGTAAAAGCAGAAGGAAGGGGAAGACTTAAGATTATTATGCAAGTTTATAGTTGGTGCCGTTCTATTGACTTCCAATAGCTCACACTCCACAGAAATCTACAGCAATCAGCCTTTAATCACTTAAGATATAAATTGCCATTTTTCAAGTTAAGTCTCTAATAAGGAGATATCTATGCTTTATTTGGCCACTCCTTGAATGAACAAGTAGGCGAAATTCGGAAGATAAGGATAGATGTGCAACTCCTACTTGCCTTCATTTGCAGAAAAATGATAAAAATCGAGAAAATTGTAAGCCCTTCAAAGATGACGTGACAAAACAATGATGTTTAAAACATGTTTTATTTTTTTGGCAGTACTAAATATAATTAGTGGCTGCCTCTTTAGGTTCTGCTATCTTACCTGTTTTCCAAGGGAAGGAATTTCCAGAAGAATTGTTTTTACAGCTTGTGTATCGAGCAGCATCTGCATATTTTCAGAATATAAGTTTCATACATGGAAATGAAAATAACAGCTAAATGCATTTTCGGTTCACTATACACTAGGACATAATCATTTGGAAAAATTATCACATAAAATCAGTTGCCTGCTGATTGAATTGCCATATGACCAGGTGAACTCGTGCAAAAAATTGAAAGGAAACAGAAACAGTTGGAATAATAAATACTTGTTGCGCTCCTGTCTCAGATATTTGCTTGCATTTGAAAATATTGAGGTAGAATCGTGGACCAAGAGATGAAGCAAGCTGCAAATATCAATAGAAGAATGAGCACTGAATCATAGAAAATGTAATAGCGAGTGAATAATCATGCATCAGTTTCAGGCAATTGTTGTTTATTAGAAGTACATGTATAAGCCTGCGAAATTTCCAACTCCAACTATGTAGTACTTGGTGAAAGAAAACAGCTTTACTAATTAATTACTCGTAACATGAAGACGAAAATAATGCAGCAAAAATTATTTCTCTATTCAAACCCTCCCTTGCATTGCAACAGGAAGAATTTACAAATCTAACCTATTCAGATCAAACAGACAGATTTCTACAAAGCACACCCAGGGAGGGCTAATAATAAGGGATCAAAAACAAGTCCAAGTATAGTTCCAAAGTATATTCAATAGTTTAGAGAGCTAATGTATTTTGGGAATAAAAAACGTACTTGCTCAGGAAATAAATAGTCAGCACCTACAAGTTCTATACTCAAGACTAAAGAACAGCAATATAAGTGGATGAACATTAAACAATAGTAATTTATTCACCTTATCAAGAAAGAACTGGAAGTATATAGGAGAAAGAAGCCGTCCAAGCACAGGAATGCTAGCACCCACGATTATGTTTATGGCATTCACATATCTGCAGGAATATAAATAAGATTATTAACATATAAAAGGGCATATTCGGCTTCTCAGCTATTGACTTCTGGGCATCTTACTCAGATTGGTCCCCAACATTCTCAAGCGTGCCCCAAGGAACACGTGTCATTGAAGCCATTTCAGCATCAAATTTAGTTTCAATACCATTTACAAGTGTTATCAATGCTTTTGTTATAACTGCTGAGAACTCGTCCTGCACGGTACAAACAGTAGCTTTATGAAATGTAGGCCTGAGAGAGAGAGGAACAGCGGCGAAACACGAACACATGAATATTTTTCTACCTGTACTTCAGACATGTCAATCCTATCTGCAAATTGCGGATCAACTATTTTGGACACATTTTCAGCCAACTCCTCTGACTGATAAATATAAAATGGGAGTGAGTCTTAGATAAAAAGAAGTAAAAGGAACTAAAATGTAGATAAAAAATATTTGTTGTTACCGTGATATCATATTTAACCACTTTATTCTCATAAGATATAAGACTAAAATCTACAGCAGACTTGTTGAACATCCAATCACTCGATATTATTGATCAATCAGAGAATACCACTAAAATCAATAGATGTTTTCTAATACAAGAAATCTATATAAGGTCAGACATCAAGTGTCTGGTTCACTTGATATTTGATAGATGAATGCCATTTACTCTAATAGAACACCAAATCTTTGCTGCAAGACCCAATTCTGCAGTAACAGTCACATTCGCCCGTAAAAGCTGCTGCTATTTTTGCTACAACTCTATAATTAGGAGAAATGTAATCAATAATTACATCAAGACAACAGAAAGTTTACTTCCCAGACATTATTTGAGGTTCATTTAGCAATAATTCAATGACTAATCGATGCAAACAATACATGGTTAAGAAGCCTGTCTTGAATGCATGAACTCCATGACAAGAAATCAAGATTCTCTTGCCAATAAAATCCTCAAGTTACTATTTGAGGTACTACTAACAAGCAAGCCTAGCTATTTGTGAATTACATCCTTCTGTATCTTGTGCATTTAAAAGCAATCAGCATGCTAGTTTACAGAATTAATTTGATCATGACCAATAACGGTAGCATTTAGAAACGAACCGTCTTGTGGCAATATTCAGCTGTGTTAACTATATAACAGATAAGACGTTCATCCTTGTCAGATGTCTGCAGAAAACAGCCAGTCAGTGGGAGCATAAATAGTAAGTACAGCATAATATCATAATAATAAACAACAAAAGGGTACTTTGATTTGGCCATCCATCCCTGTGGCAGCTGCTACAATTCCTGTGCCACCCTTCGGCAATCTTGCATAAAGTTTCGTAGCATATGCCTTAAGAATTCTTTGGAATACCTAGTTACAGAATAATGGAGTCTCAGAATATGTACAATGGATCTATATGATTGAAGACCTACAGTGGAATCATGATGTAAAAAGGCTCTACAATTGGTTGGAAATACCTAGTTATAGAATATATGCAGAACTAGAACAGTACCACGCATCACTTATTACAATAACAGCGTAAAGTTGAATATCTTTAAACCCTTGGAACAATCATAAGTAGAAGCTCATTATAGATTCATTTCAGTGCAACTAAACGAGATGACTGTAAAGACATCATTTCTTCATCAAAATCACGTGAGATATTAAGATTTTGTAAATTTTTTATCTGTATTCCTTGATCTGTCAAAATTTTATTACAAGTTTCAATATCAAGAAAAAGTTTATAAAAGTTTGCCGAAAGAAGTTTGTCATGAAGCAGGAAAATCAGTGCCGGCTTACATTGAAGGACTGAAATTATAATGGGCCACTAATTGCCTTTCTTGGTTGGAGCAAAACTATTCAATTAATACTAAATAAATAATTAAATGCAAAAAAGTTAAAAATCTGCACGGATAGCAAGTATCAGGTTGGCCAAAATCTTTAATATAATAAAGTATGCTTCTTAATCTCTAGAAAATTTTCATCTATTTTATCCATAGGCATATTAACAGAAATTCAATAGCGCACCTTGAACAAATTAAACAACGTCTGGCTTTTTGTCAAAGCACTGCATCTCTTTAAGCTCCTCCTAATAATCAAAAAGACCTGCATAAAACAAGAAGCAAGGATTAAGTACACGTTAAATTATCACTGAGTTCAATAAAAAGAAGTTCACATATTCAAATTCACATAATTTTATCAATGTTTTTGAAATTCACATATTCCATCAGCGTAATTTAAAAGGACAGTTGACCCCTTACTTTCAGAAGTATGAGGACCTCGAACAATAAAATAGTACTTTATTTACATTTTTGTCTTAATTACGGAGAAAATAGAGCAAGACACACAAAGAATGCCAATTCCACAAAAATCGCAATATGTTTTCTCCAACCCCGTTATGAAAACAGATTCACTTTTTCTTGGGATAAAAAAAGGGATAGAAGAAGAAATAGTGCCTAGACACACATAAACAAAATTGAATAAACTGATATATCCTGACATGCAATAATTAAATGATTGTTTGTTTGAAAAACACCATAGCCACTATGTTTTCCTTTTCTTTACCTGCATACTGCTGGATAAAATATTTGTTTGACTTCCCTCTTCAATGTCCCATGTTTCTTCCTGTAGCATAATATACGAAAAAATGTTAGTCAGGAGCAAGTAAACATACCAGCAATTAAAAGTTAAGAAACCAACAAAGAATTGCAATGACCAAGACCTGGATAAGTTTCTCCAAATGCTCCATAAGTGTCTTCTCTTCCAGTTCCACATATACCCCCAAATAAGCTTCAAAGCATGACGAAATGATCCCTCTAAAATTGAACTGCCAGGTAAATCAATAGCAGTCCACACAACATAAATTAGCACCTTCATTTTCAGGTTCATGTTAAAAATGAAAATCAAGCTGCATCCTCATATGACACAGATGGACTTGTTGACAGGTTGTAGAACAAACTAAAAAATACTGTTAAATCCTAACAACTGCCCAAAAAAAAACAGTATGAGTTGGAAACAGAATCCAACTCATCTCAAACAAGATATAAAATTCATGTTTACCTACTCAATTATCTAAGCCCATGAATGTAAAGATAGTAAACTAATACAATCATACTTAATAGGGGGAAGGATTGTGTCTGGTCGTAATAAAAAGTCTGTGCATGCATTTGTTGCTCATAAATAAAATCATATATGAGAAATTACCCCAGCACCAGGAACTGAAAAATCTTTGTAGCCATCCTTTTCCTGCTGACGAAAATAACAATGTTAGGCAGGAGCAACATGATGTAGCATGTAGCTTTGACTAGTATCTGAGACTGACCAAGTCAAGTTACAAATTCATGCATACCTCATTCTCACTTCGGTTATGTGCACCAAGCTTTTTCTCATATTTCTTTCGAATGTCTGAAACAATCTGATTGTTATCTCCCACAATATCTTCCCCAATTTCATTTCCTGATTCTCTGCTATGACTTCCACCACCAAATTTCTCTGCTAATTCTTCCTCAAACTCTAGAGTTCGTTGCAATGCCTACAAGCGGCCATCAGTTAGAAGCATCACATACGTAAAACTGCTAGATAAAGCATCATCTGGTGGAAAATCTTAAATCTATTTTTTGAATTCTAAAATTTAGTAGATGTGGCTTGACAGGCAGAGTGTGCAACAAGCAATGCAACATAGAAAATATGCAACCTCAAACTTCTACATGCTGATCAATAGTTCCATAGAAAAAATAATGATGCCGTGTAATCAAAATATTTAGATTTTTCACATGTATCATCATTGGTGGAGCAACGTAAAAGGCTACATTGGCAAAACTTTTGTATCTTTAGTTCCTGACTTCCTGGCATCAACAGAAAAGAAAAATAACGCCATGCAGATCTAAGAATATATAAAACTTATAAGGGCTTACAACGGGATGAATAAACATACACTAGGGGAGAGGGGAAAAAACATGATAAACCGAAGGCTAAGTTAAACACAGAAAGCACAAAGAAGCATGCAGGTGATCCTAGACTTTACAGAATATATCCCCTGATAAGTCATTATGCAAAGGCATCAATACAGAGCAAAAAGTTCAATTTGGGAACCACTTCAATGAGTTATACACCATGCTGGCAAAGAATAATTAATTTGGGAACTACTTCAGGGAACAATGTATCGAAAAGGAACTGACCAGTAACAATATTCCAACATCTGGCTTTTCTCTAAGATTGTTGAGGATATCCACAATTTGTGTCCTGCGTAAAAAGAAACCCTACATGAGTTATTATGATATTGTCAAACTTAGAACAGTCTATAATATTTTGTCAGAAATAGAAGTGGTTGTATTTTATAGTTAATAACCTCAAAAAGCCAGCACAAAAGCATTCAACAAATTTGTTATCACCAACACTTATTCAATGAATAAGTCAATAAACATACATCCATATTACAAAATGATATAGTTAAGTCCCCACTCTCCCTAGAAAAGAAAAGAAAACATTTTTTTTCTAGTAATAACCCCGCGGCATATCATGTGGTCCACTGGTCCTACATGATTTAGACCAAAATTATATATATAATTTGCTGCTACATGAGTTCCAATTCTCAAGCGTAGAAAAAGATGAGTAATTGCTTGAAGTTATTGCTAGATGTCATCATATGGGTCAAACTAGGATTTGAACTGAGGGGGACAGTTTAGCCACAATTTTAAGCACTGAAAATAAAGGTTTAACCTGTGAACTCAAATGAGAGATAAATCACCAACCTCGTCAACTTGCAGAACTGGATACAGAGCAGATAGGAAACATGCCATGAAGATGGGAAAATTTTCCAAATCTCCTCATTGCTTCTTAGTCGACGTTTGATCCATGCATATCTTCTTTCTGTTTTGTCCAGCTTTGCCAATTCTGCCAAGTATAGAATATACCAAAAATAAGTGATAAGTCATATGTCATCAAACTCAACTTCAGAAAAGATTGAAACTGATAACGGAAATTTACATAAAGCAACTAGACAAACCTGCTCCCTCAAAAATTTGCTGATATGAAGTAAGTTCCCTGCTGCAAAAATTCTTTACCAAGTCTTCCCTGACTGATGGCTCCAAAGCATCAACAACTAGGCATGCATCTGATAGCTGCTGTAGTAAATTAGTTTCTTCAGTCTCTTTCCCTGTGCCTAAGCTGTGGAGAGAAGAAGTTGGCAGGAGGTTTGACAAATTAACAGAGAGGATAAGGAGGGCAATAAAAGGAAGAAAGTGAAAACAAAATAAAATGGACAATTCATGTATCACATAAAATGAAACCTCACCAAATAATATGTTTAGGAAAGAATCCAACTTGTATTCATGTTGCTACTTATCATAAACTTGACTTTTGGAAATAATATATAAACAAGATTCTGTTTCAGATAGTAAACTTCAGGTTTAACATACCTAGAGAAGTCCGAGAACACATGTGACTTCAGAATTTGTTTGATGCTCTTAAACTTCTCCCTAAGCTCTGTGATCTTCTCAAAATCTCTATAAGCTTCAAAATGGCTGCACAGCTGGTTGACAGCCTGAAATGTATCCACCAGCAACGAATTACAGGAAAATTTAAATTAGATTAAACATATTAGAATAATTTTAAGGATATGGTGCATGATATTCTTTAATCAATAAATATAGAGTTCGACCCTAAGCTAAGATTCATGTAGCTGAAATGTGTGATCTGTGTGTATCAATGAATGGCAAGAAAGGATGCAAAACATGTGCACGCCATGTAATACCTCGAGCTGTGCAGCTGCCTCCTTGTATTGTCTTTTAGACGCCATAACTTGAAGTTGTTCTACAGCAGATACTGTGATAGATAAAGGCGGGATTAGTTCTCGCCAAACCGACTAAATTTAAAAAGAAAAAAAAATGAGTAGCTAATATCTGACGTACTCTTTAAATAAGACAAGGACCGCATGTTTCTCAACTAAACAAAAATGCAAGATATGGATTCTATTAGACCCTTCCGTAACACTCAACAGGCAGTTCCAAGTTTAAATCACAAATATTGACCTCAATTATGTATGAGTTATAAACTCAACTTCTTCCAGAGCTCATGAAAAAACTGCTCTCGCTTAAGTCTTTTGCATGTGTTAATATATGAGATTGGCCCAAATGAATTTCCAGCGTGACAAAAAGAAAATATATAATTACATTTTTGCAGAAACAAATCAGATTTCAACAGAATAATACTTGGGCCTGTAACAAGTGATATATGAGGAAAGGAATTCACAAGTGTTAAATGTGAGATTGAAGAAAAGTTGTCAAAATGATGGTAGAATGATGAACAAAGAATAGAAATGCAGGGAAGGAGAACAAAAAAGATATGTTGATGGTGACCCATAAGCATATTTAGCTCTGTTTATCAGATCCCGATACACCATAGTTTATTCCCGACATTCATATACATCTGTTAGTTTTCCTTTCTTGAGCTCTACAACCAGAAATACTTGAACATGTATCTTGTTTGCTGGCATAAATAAATATAAGCTGACAGTTATCTTCCATGTTACCCAGGAATTTCTTGAACCACTCAAAATCCATCAAAACTTAAAATGGCAAAATAGCAATCAAACTAATCCCGTCACTGTCAAAGTTCTTGACAATTGGCTTTGATAAACCAAAACCAAAAATAGCAAGAAAAACAAAAGGCTCTTCCCAAATTGTCAAATACCAAACAGAAATGTATGAACAAAACATGAAACAAATATCTTCAGTCTAGGTGTATCCAAATGCTCAAGCATTAAGAGTTCAATAAGTAGTCAAGTCGGCTGTATTTAATCTAAAAGAACTGAAAAACTTAAAGCCCAAACATAACAAGATATACATTTTTTTTGTAAAAGAGTCAAAATCAAATTCTTCTCAAGAGAATCAAGAGTGGAAAACTAACCTAGCATAGTAAGACGATGAAGGGCTGTAATAGTTGTAGTTATATGCTTCTTCGCAAAATCCAGTTTCTTGATGTCACGGCATATTTCCTGAACCATGGTTTCACTTTGTTCTGCTTTGGTTTTTATTTCTTGCATTTTATGAATGAGTTCCTGGTCCACGTGGTAAAATCAAATTAGCCAACAAGCAGACAGTAGAATAAAAGGACTGTTGCTAAACCAAATTTCTGCAGGGTAACTAACTCATGAAAGAATGAGCAAAACCTGAACCGCATGAGTTGCTGCAGCAAGATCCTCACGGGCCTTGCTCCCTGAGTTACTCTATAAAGTGAAATAGACATTGAACAAGTGTTACAACATCGAACAAGTGTCAACAAGAGGAAACATTATTGAGAACAAAAAATGTATTTCTTGTGTAAGAAAGAAGTCAATGACAACCACCAACGTGATTAACTTGTATGCATAAATCAACGTGATTAAGGTCTATGCATGGATCAATAACAAAAAAATACAATTCATTGCCTCAAGTCAAGTAATATATTATCATCTATGGATAATTCAACAAAAAGAAGTTGCACATCCTTTTTTTTTACATTGAGCCAATAAGACTACCCCTGGAGTTCAAATTTGTAATATATATTGGATATGAGCAAGAGTGTGTCAACTACCACATCTACCACCGGGCAGTAATTGCAGATTTTCATTTTAGCCGTGAGATCTAATTTAATTGGATCAGTTAATGTCATATGAATGCAATAAATACAATGATGATTTGGTTTCGTCAGGCTCAGAAATCATAAGACAAGCCTCCATGACACCCAAACTAGGGTTCTCTAACATTCATTCCAATCTTGGGAAAAGATCATATTAAACTTTTGAATTGGGATAGAGTTACCTGACTTTAAACACTCAGTTAACTGACATTTGCTAAATGAGTTAAACTCAAAGTTCAAACCAGTCCCAAATATTACGAGTTTGACCGACTTTGAGATTTAACAACTATGAACTAAAAACGGACATCGAGTGAGCTTACATGATCTTATCCCATTGAGCTAGTAACATACGATCTCATGATTCGTCTATAGAACCCAAACAAATCAAAATACTGCAAACCAGCCAGTGCATTAACGTTCTTCTGATACAAATGTTTTATGAGAGCTATCCAATTATAGGTTACAAGAATGTAATTCAACCAATACATCGACAATCAAATAAATCAAAAAAATAGAAGTCCTCAATTTTGCTGTTTCAACGCATACAGAACCAATTAAATAGAAATACTAACCTGCTGACGAACGGCTGTCAAAATCTCAGCATCTACTCTACGAATTTCACTATGTATTTTTTGCATAAGGGGATCAACACCAGATAGAGAAGTCTCTGCAAATCAACCAGCATCCTCATCGTCAACAGGCAAATATCTTAAATTGCTAAGAAGTACAAATATGTGAAGGTTCAAGACACCACAAGCAAGACAAACTCTACCTATTTGATAAGCCAATTATCAGCCAAAAAAATCTTCAACATCATTTTCAATTACATGACAAATATAAAGGAAGTTTTGCAAGAAAATTCACACTTCAGTTCATTTTTTCATGAATACTAATTAATTCTAAATTATTATCACTGTGCTTTGTTTTCCCACAGAGATGAAAAAAAACATCTATTCTACTCCAATTCCTAGAAGGCAAAGATTATGCACTCCACATGAATTCAATAATTCAGAAAGACAAAAAACCAACCAATTAAAATCGGAAAAAAAAAATTCATCAAATGTGTAACATAAACATCTCAAAATACTAAACATAAAAGTGCGCGTGTGAATGAATATCACGTGACCTGTTGGAAACATCTGGTTGATGAAATCCAGAGCACTCTGCTTGTCAGTTGTCGCCATTGTTCGCGAAGAGAAGCTGAAACAGATCATAAAAACAGCGGATAAGCAGCCATTGGATCTGAATCGTGCACTTAATCCACAGCTTTACTGAATTAAAAAAAAAACATCAAATTGAAAGATATACTACCTGCTAAATTATCAGTACTCGTTCGCGCCTGATAATCACAGAGTATCGGAACTCGAACGGAAGAGAGGAAGAAGATGATCGCTCTTCTTCAATGTCGGGCGGTTCGTGTGGACCGGTTTTGCTTCAGAAGGAGTGTTCATGAAGGTCCGGTTAAATTAGTAAGGTGGAATTTTCACTTCACAGTTTTATCCAAATTAGCAATTAATATTTTTACAAATTTATATTTATTTGTACTATTTTTTTATACAATTTGTGATGATTTAGTTCTTTTTAATTTAATTTATTTAATTTTATTTTTAAAATTATGGGTCAAATACGAAATTCGTAATAATGAATCGAGCATAAACGAATTTAAAATGTGATGCATTATTTAAAAAAAAATAGTATTGCATAATTAAAATAAATAGGGTAAATTACAAACACCCCCCTGAGGTATGGTCAAATTACAAAAACCCCCCTCGTGTTTGGATAATTACATCTACCCCCTCAACTATGATTTTTTCTTAGACCTCCACCTTTATGGTGCCAAATTCAACATAGTCATCTAGATTCCGTGAAATGATATCTAATTTGTACTCTTTTTGTGTAAAAAATACAGTTTCCGATGCAACACAAACTGATATATACAAGCTAAAAATCACATATTATGATCATCTTGCTTCATAATGTAGAGTTTGAATGGGATAAAACGGGTACAAAAGTGATAATATTCCATATAATCTCGAAGATTCCACTAAATTTGATGAGTTGAGGGGGGTGGTTGTAATTATTCAAACAAGATGGGTGTTTTTGTAATTTGACCATACCTCAGGGGGGTGTTTGTAATTTACCCAAATAAATATTATAGAATTAATTAGTAGCTTATAGTTTCCACAAATAAAAAGGTACATAATTTTATGAATAATTATTTATTTACAATATTGTTTTTCATACTTACAATTATTTGAATTGCTAAAAGCCTAAAACTAAAGCCATAAAAAGAAAAATTAATGTAACATGAACCATTAAAAGTGATTTTTTACGCGATAAGATCCCTACTAATGAATACAAGATCAAAATCTTTACAAGTGACGGAGTCAGTATATGGCCGGGGCCGTGGCCCCCTAAACACTTCCCGAAATCTCTATTAATTCATATGAAAATATTATGTAATCGAATTAAAATCCTGGCTTAGCTAGTAATATTACGTACAAGGATTATTAACAGCCATTAAAATCTTTACAATCCTCACTAATCTAAACATATACTACCATAATTACCAAGCTTCTGAGCAATTTTTCAGCCCGAGCTCACTTTTCTTCTACTATTAACCCAACCATGGTTAAGAGTTTTTTCATTCATCATTAGTTCCTGCATAGCAAAAAATGAAACTAATTTTAGAGATCATTTCTAATCCTTTACAACAAATTAGTGCATTCTAAATTACATTTTTTTTCACGCGTAACATTCAACCGAAAATTGACGAAAATACCCTCGGATAAAAAAACGGATCGTACCTTCTAACTTTTCCGGCAGCGATGCCGAACTTACACATTCGTTACCGCAACTATAAACTGACGGGAAATGCGGATCGCTCTTGACTTCCTGCACGAACGTTTTCTTTCTTCGAGTTATTTTCCAGCTCATTAATTTTTTTCGAGGTCCTCGAAATACGACCATATTACGAAAACAAAATGTACCTTTGTAAGAAGATTAGTAGGAGTGACAAAGCTATGGCTAGGAGAGGGATTTGCACTACCACCACCACCAACTAGAAAACATGCCATATTCTCTTCACCAACTTCTCTCAATTTATAAAGCTCGGGGACGACAACTCGGCCAAGATCGGGCCGATCTTTCCGCCTCAACTCGGCGCACTGAAGAGCCAGCTTCGCAAACACCATCGCCTCCTCCATAGGCCAATCGGGGACCGTCGGATCGAGCATATCCGCCAGGTTTCCATTCTCGATCGCCCGGTCAACGTGGTGAGTCAAGCCCATGGCCGGCTTGGCCGTCAGTATCTGCAGTAGGACGATCCCGAACGAGTAGACGTCCGACTTGACCCCGAGCATCCCGGTCTGCTGGTACTCGGGGTCGATGTAGCAGAACGTCCCGGCCGTCGACGTCATCCTGTACTGGGTGACGTCATCGGCCAGGGACGGCGGGACCAGCCTCGCCAGTCCCACATCGCTGATTTTGCTGACGTAGTTCTGGTCGAGGAGGATGTTCCCCGGCTTCAGGTCGCGGTGGACTAGCGGCTCGGGCTTCGTCTGGTGGAGGAAGTGGAGGCCCGTGGCGATCTCAGCGGCGATTCGGAATCGGAGCTGCCACGTGAGTGGGCGGGTGTTTCCTCTTCGGAAGAGACGGTCCTCTAGGCTGCCGTTGGCCATGTACTCGTAAACGAGGCAGCCGTATTCGGGACATGCCCCGAGGAGTAGGACCATGTTAGGGTGTCTCATGCAACTCAACACTTCAACCTGCATTACAATCAAAACGAAATATAAAACACATTCCGAAATAAAATGATCGAGAAAATCGGAATTTTGAAAAATGTATTTAACAAAAAACTTGTTTCAAAATCGGAAATTTTCGGTTCCAGTTTATAATCACCTAAAATATAAAATACATAATAATATATATACAAGTTTTGTTTTCGACTTACTTCTTGTTGAAACTGCGATCTCCCTTGAGCGGCATCGGGGCGCAACACCTTAACCGCAACCGGTGTATGATCGAGATAGCACTTAAACACCGGTCCATAACCGCCTTCTCCAATCTTGCGCGACTCGGCGAAATACTCGGTGGCCTCCTCGATCTCTTCAATCGGATACCTTCTATACCTCAAAGTCGCCACACTCAACACCCTATCCCCCTCTTCGGTCGTCTCGCGGAGCGCCTTCTGCTCCGCGATCACTCGTTTTTGCGACTCCATTTCCGCAATTCTTTGAGCCGCTTGAGCGCTCTCCAATGCCGTCTTGTACTTTGCCTTCTCTTGTTCCGCCATTTTCCGCGCTGCTTCTTCTGACGTACGAGCCTCCTCCAGTCTTCGCTCCTCGTCCATTCTCCACCGATGAAGCTCAACAGCCTATACAGTAGAACCTCGATATATTAATATTCAATAAATTAATAACCTCGCTTTATTCGATAATTTAATAATTCTCTAAACTAATAGAATTTCTCTACTCACGGGATATATTAATTTATAGAAGTTTAACTGTATTTATTAATTAATTTATTTACTATAATTATTTCAACAAAAACATTGTTTTTAGATTATTAAAAAAAAAAAAAAATAGCTAGTACCTTTTGTTTTGCTGTTAGAGCTTCCTTACAAGCTGTGCTGTAAAGCTCCATTGTTTTCTGCAGCTCAAGCTTTAGCCTTTTCATTTCTGCTTCCACTTCATCCTGCATAATTTTTTTTTTTGCGAATATTTATAATACGAGGAGTTTTTTTAATAATTTAAAGTAAACACAAGGGTGTTGAATGCAATAAACACGATTAAAACGGCTTACGTTTTCGAGCGAGGAAGACGAAAAATCCGTGCAAGAGCTTAGTTCGCTGAATTTGGTGGCCGAACGAGTCGATCCAAAACTACTGTCGGAGCTAGTCGAAATCCTCGACGAAGTTCGGCACGAATCAACGCTGTCGAATAGCATATTTGACATGGGATCAATGACTATACTACCCCTGTCTGTACTAGGCCTGTCTGAGCTTATGAATGATATATCAGTATCATATTCTGGCAGCTCAGAAAACATGTTTGGATTGTACCCTCTTCCCACAAAAGGTGACCTGTTTTAATTATTACAAAACCACATATAAATAAATTAATTAATCAATTAAATTTTATATATATATATATTGGAAGTATAATAATAATAATCGATATGGGACGGGGGTGTAACACGAGGACTTACTTGATTAGAAAATCGGTTTCGTCAACCGTGCTCTTTCGCGGTGTCCTTTCTACTCCTGTTCGAACAAATTTATATGTAGAGATTTATTATGTCAGTAAAAAATATACGTCATATTATCTAGAGGTGAAAATCGAACGAATCGGATCAGAATAAGCACTTTTGAAAGAAAAAAACACTGACTTTTTTTTTGGGAGTGAAAAACTAATCCTAATTATTTTACAAAAAAAAAAAAAAAGTCGGATAATCGAAAATTGGAATGAGAAAACTCGTTCCAATATAGGAAATTTTCGGTTCGAAATTGGTGGAATTCGGAAAAATCAAATGTTTGTCACCTATAATATTCGTATCATATAGAGTAATTTTCCGGGAGAAATGGAATCTTCGGGTGTATTTTCGTATCCTATATAAATTCCAATTCCGATAAAATAAATTCGGGATCGGATTTTTGGAATTCGGCATGTATAACATTGTTTCGAAATCGGATAAAAACCGCAAAAATTGGAAATTTTATTCCAATTTTGAACGTAATAGTATACTTAAATAAAATAAATAAAAATACCTCGCATGCTAGGGGTTTGTTTGGGGCGTGGCTCGGGTGGGGTAGGCTCTGGGGTAGTAGGTTTTTCGTGCATTTGCTGTATTTGATTAGTGAGAGGAGAAGCGAATGGTGCTAGACGAGACGCGTTTTTAACGGAGGAGATCTTCGATTTCGAAATAACATAAATGGTGCAGAAATCGGGTGCCCCCTTCGATACACTAGTGGGAACATCTACCATCTTCAATCTTCTGCTACAAACAACATTTGTGATTTTTTTTTTTGTTAGAGAATCTTTATTTTAGTACAAAAATAAATAAATAAAATATTAAAACATTTGTTAGTTTATGTTTGCTTAGAAGTAAGAAAACTCGCTTGATAAATCCGTGACGCGAGGCGCCAAGAACCAAGTTTTCGATCGCAGCATGAGCGACGTATTCCGTTATTGCTTTTGATATATCGGTGTCTTCAAGCACAACATCAAAGCATTGTATCTGTTATAAAAAAAAAATTAAAAAAAAAAATCGGATTCTTGATATTCGAAAGAAAGAATATAAAAATAATAAAAAATAAAAAACCGAAACGTTACGTTTGTTTGAGCTTACATCTTTGCGAGTGCAAAAGCAATGGAAGGTGAGGAAAATCTCTTTCGTCGGCTTATCGAGAACTTGCTTGTTGACACAACCTGTTCTATAGAGACCATTAACACCACCAAATGTGCTGCAATCTGCATAATTTTAGGACAATGAAAAAGAATCATAGTAGTTGTTAGAAAACTCAAATTTAATTAGTGTGTAAGTAGAAAAGGATTTAATTTATATATATATACATATAAACAGATATGCATAAAATTCTGGCTCCGCCACTGAATAACAAGCAGTTTCAAGGCTCTTACATTACATAAGACAAAATCGAATTAAGAATATATAATCACACATCACTAATACACAAACAAACAACACTTTATTTTTCAAATTCAGTCTTCCAAAATATAAGATTCTTCGAAAACGGAAAT
Source organism: Erythranthe guttata (assembly GCF_000504015.1). The sequence goes on from NW_012193101.1 coordinate 716,187, forward strand.
ATAGCCGTGGGAAAAAGGGCCAACCATATAACCTTAAAAAATGCGTTAAGACAAGATACTTTTACGTACATGAAGCCGAAGAAGATCTTTGGATAACGTGAATGAGAATGACGGTTTGGCCCTTGTTGAGGAGATTCTCAACGGCCCATTTGATCGCATGCTGGCTCGATTTATCTTTGTCTATAGCTACTGCAACGAGGCCATTACGACCGCCTTTTTTCCCCGTATTATTAGTCCCCTTTGAGCTTTGAAGCCACATTTTTTCACTTTCATGGACAAAAGTTTCTTCTTCACTTGTGATTAATCATGTGTTGTAATAAAAGGTTCCCTTTCTTGTGTTGTAGAAAATGGGAGATGATATTTTTTATTTTTTATTTATTTATTATTATTATTTTTTTTTTTTTGGTTTCTTTCAGTTTTGATAGCTTAGAAAGTTTGTTGGTTAGAGAAATTTGGAACCATTAAGAAGAGAGCAACAAAGGGCATGCCTGAAATATCTCTATTTTCTATGAATAGCAGAATAAACGGCACCACTGCCTGAAATATCTAGGGTAAATTACAACCGCCTCCTTAAAGTAATATCTATTTCTGAAATAACTCCTTCTATTTTTCATAATTACGTTCCTCCCCCTTTAATTTGTATATTTCTTACATGAGCACCCTTTTGTAGGAGGTGGATGTAAGAAATTTACAAACTATAGAGGTTTGGGTGTAATTTCTTAAACATAACCTTTTTTGTACAATTACACTTTATTTCAGGGAGGTGGTTGTATTTAAGCCTTGTTTTGGGACAAGGATTGGATATCAACTAATATAATCAAACTTGGTGAAACATTTGAGATTTATGCTTTAAATCTATAATAAATAAAAAATATAAGCTTGAATTTTAATGAACCAAATATATGAAGGATATTTAGTTATAGTCTTAATACATATTACTAATACGCAATTCTGATTTTGTCTTTCGGATGAATTTTTAAAGCTAATGATGGTAATTTTATATTTTTTGTGAATTTTTTTAGAATGTCAAATTTAAATTTATCAATCCTTTCGAAACTACAAAGTGAAAAATAAAAATCTTCTCATCTACATCTTTTAAAAAAATCACAAAAATATATTTTACAAAAAACGAAAAGAATCATTCAATTATTTTGTTATCAAGTTATATAAAAATTATATTTTCTTTCAAAGATTTATACCAAATATTTTCGCTAATTAAATAAAGATCAATCAATTGAATAATTTAGTGAGAAAAAAATATTTTTTTAGTAAGAAATATAGTTTTTTCAATAATTATTTTTCGCATTTTGTACAGTCGAAATTATTTTTCAACAATTTAATTTATTATTTTGCACCCTAGAAATTCAATAAACGCATTAAAAATGAATTTACCCTCATTAAGTTTTAAATATTCAATTATGGTGGCATATGTGCACGATTTATTGTGTTTCAAGTGTGCAAAGTACTGTTAATTCTTTTCAAGGGTGCAAATTAACAAAATGCTACTTTGCAAAATGAATTTTACCCTTGATTTTACCGTTGTCTTTGCCAAAAAAGCCAAAAACACCAGCTAATTCACTTAATACGTCACTAGTTTTGATATTAGCATCTTTAATTGCGCAATTAAAAGAAAATGACAGCTGCTAACCTACTGCAATTGGGGGTTTTTCTTCGACCCGTCAAACGCCATTAACGCCTTCACTTCAAGTTTTAAAATTCGAACCATCCCCAATTATTTTTTACATCGTTTTCGAAAATCCCAAAAATCAATTTTTTTTTCTCTTTTTTCTGCAAAGATTTGCTTAGAAAGATGCACTTATGGCCGTCGATGAGGCTAAGGGACTCCTTCAAGAACAACTACTTGAAGAAACTCGAATGGAATCTCAGTCGAATGAACGATGAAAATCAGCAAGCAAATCGGTCCGACGGGAATCAGCAGAAGCTATTGGAAACTGATGAAAATGGTTCGGAAAAGTCAGCGTCTGGAGGAATTGGTCTTATTTGCAGAGAGGTCCTCATGATTCTCTCTTGCTGTTACTGCTGTTTCTGCTGCGGAGGTAACCCTAATTTACTTTGTGTGTGTGTGTGTGTGTTTTTTTTAATTGAAGAATATTGATGAAGGTGAATTGAATTTTGTTTGTGCACACCAAGTGTTTGTTGATATTACTCTGGGTATGTATGAAAACTTCATGAAAATACAAAGTTGGAGTTTTTTCGGATTATTGCTGATGCAACTTTCGAATCTCGATTAAATATTCAAACAAGCTTGAATAATCGTGAGTCGGGCTCGACTGGATTCGGTCATACACTCCTAATTCTTGCTAATTGCTTTGCCCACGCTTTATGATTTAGAGGTACCTCGAATTTATATGTAGGTTATGAAAAGATTAATCAGTGATCACTAGACCATCGTATATTCAATAATTATTCCTTTTGTTCTATAACAACTATCGCACGTCTGTCTAGCTTAACGTTGAAAATATATATCAAAGAAATGTATATATGTATGTATGTATGTATGCATGTATGTACACTTCATATTGAACGTGTGGGAAAGAAGGGAGTTGTTCCGCCATATGAGAATGTGTGTAGAAGTGTTCAATGGATCTCGATATTTATCAATCGATTAAGTCACGGGACCACATGCATAACTATTGTTTTCAGTGGGGTTGTGTATAGAAGTTCGTTTGTTTCCTGATTTATAAGTTTATCCCCCAAAACCCCACTAAAAGTTCGTTTGTTCTTCTCCGTGAATACGAATACGAGAGCAAATTCGAAATAACTGATAAAATGGAATCTAATGTGGGTAAAATGACTTGAGGTGTAAGTCACTTAATTAGAAGATGTTATTTTTCAACGGGGAGTAGAATAGTGTTTGGATGGGTTTTCGGTAGAATGATTACGAAGGTGAATAAACTCATCATATCTTCGTTTCTCTGTTAATCTTTACTTCACTTGAAATAAACAGACAAACGTTCTATTAAGCGATGGGGTATTTCGTTTAGTGTTCGATATGTTTATTATTCTAGTTGTAATTTGTACTTGTATGTGCTAGTTAACAATCGGAAAGTGTGATCTTAATAATTACTTTTTTGTCCTCCTTCAGCTTGTATTGAAGATGATGAAGAGAGCAGCTGAAACAAACAGCAGTAATGGAAGTTTGGACTTGTACAGATTTGTTGTATTCAAATAGATGAATTTTCATATTGTAATATTTGGGGATTTTAATTTTGGATTTTAGACCTAATATTTTATAACTTCTTACTGGTTTATGGGTAAATAACACTTACCCCCTTGTGGTTTGAACTTTGTGCACATGACCCCTTGTACTTTCAAAAGTTTCATCTTCCTAATGAGCGTATGATTATTTACCAAGTGGAATCCTATAGGGGGTTATGTACTTATATTAAAACTGCATGGGGTCATGTGGTTATATTGAAATTACAAAGGGTCGTTTGCATAAAGCTCAAACTACATGGGGGTTAAGTGTTATTTATCATTTTTTTTATTAATAAGTTGTTGTTGCCGGTAATATCACAAGGGATTGATGTCACTACATTCAAAAAGTATGACTTCTTACCTAATTTCACAAGTTAATTGTTTGCTGATAGTAGTTGAATTATTGATTTTATGGGTAAATTACAAACACCCCCTTGAGGTATGGTCAATTTAAAAAAAAACCCTCTTGTTTGGATAATTACATCTACCCCTCAACTATGATTTTTTCTTACACCTCCACCATTATGATGTCAAATTCAACATAATCATCTAAATTTCGTGGAATGTGATCTAGTTTGTACTCGTTTTGTGTAAAAATACAGTTTCCGATACACCACAATCTGATATATGCAAGCCAAAAAATACATATTATGACCATCTTGCTTCAAAATATAGAGTTCGAATGAGATAAAACGAGTACAAAAGTGATAATATTCCACAGATTCCACTAAATTTGAGGAGTTGAGGGGTGGTTATAATTATCCAAACAAGAGGGGGGTTTTCGTAATTTGACCATACATCAGGGGTAGTTGTAATTTACCCTTGATTTTATAGATGCGTTCTACTGTAAATTTTAAAACCTAAGGGGATCTAGGTGTAATTTGTCCTAACCTCAGGAGGCTATGTGTAACTTCCAAAATTAGGGTATAATTAATGCGATAAGGCCCATGCTGGGGGTTGCAACTTGCAACCACTTATATTTCCTTTCGATGAAAAAAAAAATAATAAAAATAATAAAAATAATCAATAATTAGGGCACATTCAATAAATTCTGTTCCGGTGCACTCGGTTACACCAGATCATTCCTCCAACAAGAACCAATAAAGGCCGATTAACTAAGGCAGCGTTAGTTTCAATTATTCACCTTCCTTCCTACCTTACAGCTTCTCTCTCTACTCTCTTTCTCTCTCTACAATTTACAAAAACAATGTCGAAGTACAAGCACCCAATAGCAGAAGCCAACGAGACGAGCCCCTTCGGCTCACTGAGTCAGGACGAGTTCTACGCCCACCACTCAGTGAGCCACGGCTCCGAGTACATCACCGGCAAGCAAAATTTGAAGCTCTTCACCCAGTGGTGGGCCCCACTGCAGCCCGCCGGCCCGCTCAAGGGCGTCGTCTGCGTGGTGCACGGCTACACCGGCGAGTCCAGCTGGTTCGTCCAGCTCACCGCCGTCCACGTGGCGAAGCACGGCTTCGCCGTCTGCGCCATCGACCACATGGGGCACGGCTTCTCCGAGGGGCTCGTCGCGCACGTGCCGGACATCGACGCCGTCGTGGACGACTGCATTTCGTTCTTCGACGGCTTTCGAGCGAAGCACGCGCCGGATTTGCCGGCGTTCCTGTACGCGGAGTCGTTGGGCGGGGCAATCGCGTTGCTGATCACGCTCCGCCGCGAGGGGATTGTGCCGGAGAGGGGGTTCGACGGCGTCGTTTTGAACGGGGCGATGTGTGGGATTAGTAACAAGTTTAAGCCGCCGTGGCCGCTGGAGCACTTCCTTTCAATTGCGGCGTATTTGATCCCTACCTGGTGCGTGGTTCCCACGCGCGGCTCCTTGCCGAACGTCTCCTTCAAGGTAATTTTAATCCTTTCTTTCAGATTTAATAAATTTGAGTAATATATTTTGAAATTAATTGGATAATTACTGCGGAAATGAAGATATATATATATTAATTGAATTGTTAATTAAATTAAAAAAAATAAAAAGGTGGATTGGAAACGAAAACTGGCACTAGCAAGCCCTAGGCGGCCGCTGCTACGCCCACGCGCCGCCACAGCGCAGGAGTTGCTGAGGGTGTGCAGAGAGGTGCAAGACAAGTTCGCCGAAGTAGATGTCCCGTTTCTGATCGTGCACGGCGGCGGCGATATCGTCTGCGATCCAGCTTGCGCGGAGGATCTCCACCGCCGCGCCGCCAGCAAGGACAAGACGCTGAGGATTTATCCCGAAATGTGGCACCAGCTGGTGGGGGAGCCGGAGGAAAATGTCGAGCTCGTGTTCGGAGAAGTCGTCGATTGGCTGTTGACTAGAGCTGACCGCGCGCCGGTCTCGCCTCCTGAGTGAGACGAGAGGAGGCGCGTGGTGATCGACGGCGGTGAGTATTTAATTAATAATAAATAATAATTTGTAGGTGGTTCACAATCACCATTGCCGGAAAAACTCAAATTGCCTGTAACAATGGACAATGTATAAATTTATCTTCAAATTTCTAGTTTTGTAGCTACACCACTAATAATGCATGCAAATTGCAATATGTGCACTTTACTATAGTAAAAACCGAAGGAATCGGATTGAAATTAAACACTTTAGGCCTCGTTTGGTTATGAAAATTAATCATTATTAACTAAATAATTGTACATTGTTTGATGTATGATATTTTCAATGACTTATCGAGTCGACCCGCCAATATTACGTGATCATGACTTATCTTGCCTTTTAGAAGATTTTTTTGTTGGACATCTCGGGTCCAGTAAAATAATTGGGTTTTCATTAGATTATTTAATCTTATGTTAGCTAATCTTATCTTGTCAACCAAATGAGGCCTTAGTGAATAACAATCACCCATTAAGTAAGATTTATTTACAAAAAAATCCCTCATTTTCTATAATTACATCAATAGCTGTAGTTTGTAGATTTTTTATATTAACACTCTTTTATGGAGTAGTGGATGTAAGAAATTTATAAACTATAGAGGCTCAGTTTAGTTTCTTAAAAATAAGGGATTTTTTTGTAGTTACATTTTATCTCAGGAAGGTGTTTGTAATTTATCCAACAAAAAAAGTAACGTACTTAATTTCGACCTGTCACGAAATTTTATAGAAAATTCGGAAATCAAAATTTTAATTGTTATTAAAAAACATACTTCCTTCGTTCCAAATTAACTGTCGCTTTGGATATTTTTTCTTGTTCTATATTATCTTTCACTTTAAAAATTTCAATGATGCATTAATTATTGTTTTCTCAACTATGCACTTATTATTTATTACTCTTAATTAGTTCAGATATAATTAATTACATGGGTATTTTAGTCATATTATATGTATTTTCCTAAAATTCACGCATATTTATTAGTTTTTTAATATGTGCGCAACAACCTAAAACGACAATTATTTTGAAACGGAGGGAGTATTTCAAAAGCAAACAAAAGCAAAAGTTTTCGGATTGGAATTTCAATTTTCTTGTCACCTAATAATAAAAAAAAATACATAATAATATTGACATTTAAAGTGTACTTTTTTTTAAGGCAAAACTTCCAAAAATGTTTTCGGAAATTCAAATTGAATCGTAATTTGGAGTATAATTAGTATTCTTAGAGGTGGGTTTGGTAGGGCAATCCTATCAAATCCATTATATGAAAACCGTTTCTGAAATTTTTGTATTATGAAATTCATTATTGTAGCCTTACCAAAAATATTTGGTACGCTAAACTTTGGTATACCAAAAAATCAGTACAATATAATAATGATAATTACCAATTTATAATTGTGCTAAAATTAAAAATCATTTTTTGTAAAGCTTTTCAAGACGCACATACACATGATTAATATACACCGAAGTTAATATAACATAAGATATGATATATTTATAAATATATATGAATCATGTGTATCTTTAAAAGTTAAGTTCATGATATAAATATTTATTAAAATTTTAAATTAAATATTCTAAAAATGTGTAGACTAAAATATTCTTTAAAAAAAAATATAAAAATTAGAAATTCGTTAAAAAAAAGAAAATAGTTACAAAGATGTCATTTACAGAAAGCGGAATAACAAAAAAATGGAAGATCATACGAAATAAAATTTCTCAAAATAAAGAGATAAGACAGAAAAAAAAATTAATTAGAAAAATGAACAAAAATAATTACAAAAATGCCTTTAGGTTGCCCTATAGTTGCACTAGGATTGCCCTATGATTAGTTACTTATACATATATAAACTTCCGGATTTCGGAACAAAAATATTTGTTCCAAAATCGGAAATATCGAAATCGACATGTTCGGTTTCCAATTTCCCTCCCTAAATAACAATCCACTCAAATTGCATTATCCACCATTTGTATAGTATCTAATAAATCCCGAAGAACTTAATCAAAATCGATGTCCAAGAAAAAGGTTTAAAATTCTATAAAATTTTACAAAATCATGATATAAGCTTACGCAGGCTCCACTTTGGGATGAAAATCCGACTGTCCTCCCGAGTTTAGGGCACCTTGATCTGTCGTATTGGATGCTGCCCCGTCGTTTCGTCCTTGATCAGCTATCCAATCGTCCAACGGTTCGATTTCGTCGGATCCCGTGCACCCTACCTTACCAGATCCGAAATTCTGCAGCTGCATATTGTATTCGACAAAAACAGCATCGGCTAGCGTGTTCTTTTCCCTTCGACTTATTCTCGTGTCGAGAAGCTTCTCCACCGAACTTCTCCTCAGCTGAAATTTCGATGCGCCCTCACACGTTTGGCTCAGTATTCGAGTCGCCAGCTTCTGTAGATCCGGACATTCGACCCCATATTTCGACCACCACTTTGCTGCATTTTTTAAAATTTAACAATTAATAAATAAATAAAATCAAGAATTAATTAATACCGTGCTAAATGTCATTTAAATTTTTTAATACCGTTTTCGACTTCAAATGTGATTTTGAACCCTAATTCAGTCCGAATTACGCAAAACTCGAAACATCAAATTTGTTGTTGGCTTTCTAATCCAACTTAAACCAATTATATTGAAATTGCATGTCGGGTGTATACCGAGTGAATGTCGAGTGCATATCGAGTGAATATCGAGTGAATGTCGGGTGAAAGAGATATGCATGAATGAATGAACATTAAAAAATTCGAACATATATTTAAAAAAAAAAATGAAAATTAATCGAACCCGGAGAAATATTCGATCTGTGCTCCTCCGCCCACCCCAAGCCAAACGCGCCCTTGGCATTCTGGTACATCTCGATCTGGACAGTGACCCGATCCTGAACCCTCGGATCCCGGGTCGTGCGCACAACACAGCAGAGCAAACCCGTCGCAACTTCCGGGTCGATAAACATATCGCTAGAGTAGAAAAGCTTCGGGTTCAAATAGTAACCCGCCGCATGAATCGGGCTGTACAGTACACCCGTCCAAACCTCGTCTATCTCTTTCCAAAACCTCGTGTACTGCGCTTTGTTCCTCTTGAACCCTTCTTTTATAGCCTCCTTCGCTTGATCCATCGTCTCGTAGATATACCCCATCTGCTCCTTATTATTGCACCCCTTCATCCATTCTATTACACGAACGAGAGGAATAGCCGCCTTGAGCACGTTCGACGCCGCCTTCCAGAAAGATTCGTCGCCCACTAAATCAGCCACCTTTTCCCAACCCTCGTTCATCAGAAAAAGAGGAGAGAGAAACATTTTCGTCAATGTTTTCTTCTCCAAGACGATGTTTTCGAGGGTCAAGAAAGGCTGCGTCGACTTGATCTTCGAACTCTGCTGAAACAAATCACGGCCCTCCGTTTTTTCCTTCAGATGCTTCAGCGTGTCGGGGTTTCCGTAAATAAACCTCGTAATTGTTTTCGCCTTCTCTAGGGTTTCTTTGATTACGTCCATTTCGATCAACTTCTCCAGCATGAGCTGCATGCAGCAAGAACCGCTCACCGACCAAAATATCTGTCGGTATTTCTCCGACAACTCCTTCCCCACTTCCTTGGTAAACACCGAACTCGACGACGTAATAACCTGGACCACATTGTCGATCCCTACCTCGTTCAACACTTTCTCGAAGAATATTTTCATTTCGTCATTTTTGCCAACAAAGTCGGAAATATCGTACGAGCTGAGATAGACGGTTCCTCTCGGCGAGTCAACTAAAACATTGACCAAATCCCTCCCAGTTTGACCCTTCCATTCGTCGAGCAAGATAGTGCACCCGGTGTGCACCCACGAATTTCTAGCCTCGTTGAAATATTCGTTAGTTTCTTTTAATGCATCTTTAAACAGCGGCCCTTTTAGCTCATCGAGGGTGGGGATTTGGCAGTTTGCGGGACCCATCATGGTATGGAAGCTCGGGGAATTTATTGACTCGAAATCGAGCCCGTTTTCGAAGAAGAATCTTGCTATGCTCTGTTTGGATGTCTTGATCGATTGATCTTCACATGTGGTGGAATTTTGTGGATTATTATTATTATTTGGGTTCAGCGAGGTGGAAGATGACTCGATTCGGCTGCTGTTTTCTGATGAATGTTCGGTTTTGAGACGTTTGTTATTAGAGGATGAAGCGTTTGTCTGAGTGAGCTCTGAGTTTAAACCGGTCCTCTTCATTTTCGAGTATTTTGGAGAGTCGAGTTCGAAATGTATAGCTGTCAACATAACATAGAAGAACAATGAGAAACATCGAAATCGAATTTCATCGTACTGCACAAATAGTGCAGAAATACCGCACAAATAGTGCAGAAATACCGCACAAATATGTTACGTGGTAATTTGAGCAAGAAAACATAGTTTCAAGAATTAGGAAGAAATTGAGAGATATGAATTAGGAGGAGAATTAGAAGAAGAATTAGAGACGAGAATTAAGAGAAGACAGAAGGAGATTAATTGATTCTTAAACTTCATAATACTTCATATCACGTGACATTCTAATTACCCTATTTATAATACTCATAAATAATAATTAAACTACCATCCCACTAATCCCTTAACTACACTATCCCACTAATTTAATTCATGCCCACTAATAAAAAAAAACTACCCACTAACATATAATTTGACTAATTCTAATTAACTTAAATAATAAAACATATCAAAATACTGCACAAAAGACGAGATTAGCCGAGATAAAACTAAGTAAAATACTGCACAAAGATGAGATTAGCCGAGATAAAACTAAGTAAAAATACTGCACAAAGACACTCGAATCGGTCAACAACAAATGGATCCAACATTGTGTAAAAGTAATACAAAAAAGGGAAAACGAAAAATGGAAGCTTTTTTATTTTTAAATAAAATATTAAAAATTAGATTTTTTTTTAAAATAAGTTACTAATATTGGAAAAAACATACAAAATTATTACGTCCTCCGTTTTATTTTTAAGTGTCGTTTAAGGTATATGCTAGAATCCTAATAAATGACGTTCATTCTAATACAAAATCCCGAAACTACCCTTTACGCATATTAAGAGAGCTATTAAATGATCTTTTCTATCGACAAAAATCGTTAATGATTAAGGACAAAATAGGTAAAACGAAATTAACTCGTCTAAGGCGACACGTAATACGGGATAAGGTTTTATGGCTAAAGAGACAATTAAAAAGAAAACCGAGTGAGTATTACAACTCCGAAAATCATACTATAACAATCTTTTAAAACCTCTAAAACGGCAAAAAGGGTCCGAAAATATAAATGTAGGTAGTAATTTTTAGTTTAAAACATTTCTTTATTTTAAAACTACAAAATTTTGAAACATTTCTTTATTTAAAAAAAAAAATCCTAAAATTAAGGGACTAATTTGTAAAATCCAAATTTTTTTCGAAACCCTACTAGGTTTCCATTCTCGAAAATTCCCCGCTTCGAAACCTAGAAAAATCCGCCGCAACAACAATTTGCCATTTTCCGCCGTTTCCACATAGACATACACAAACACACACATTCCGATCTAAAACGTTTTAGATCGGAATTTTCAATTCCGGCAACTATAACCGAATTCCGGTGAACCATGATCACTTATAAATAATGCATTCCAAAATTGAATTTCCCTAGATTGTCAAATTAAAAAAAAAAATATATTGACAAGAAATCTAGCTCCATGTTTCAAATCGAAAATTTATCACCCCGAAAATCCTACACCGTTACGGGGAAACCCTGTCAGCCGTTTTCGAACCTCAATTAAACACTCTGTTCATATAATACAACACAACATTTAACCAATGCCTATCAAGAAAACATCAAATTTACCTTAAACTCTCATGAAAAACACCCCCAATTTTTTTTTTTAATAATTTCTCGAAAATTGAAATGGAAAAATAAAATTATTCCTACAGAACCCATAAAATGTAAAAAATCAAACAGCAACATAAAAACCCTTAAAAACAGGGGAAAAACTTAGGTTCATCTCTCTTACAAAAACCCCATGAAAGTGAAGCTTTTGGGAATGGTACAACATAGACAAGCAAACAAAAATCAAATGTACAACTGCAGAAGCACATGAATAACCCACAACAAATCAAATAAAATAAATAAATAAATAAATAAATAAATAAATAAAGAAAAAGATTTGAAGAAAGCTTACCACCTAGTTTATCCTTATAGCATGCAAACCCCTCTATTTCTTTGGCTTTTGAAATGTAATGAGAGAGAGAAATTTATTTTTTAGTGAAATAAATAATATAATGTATTATGTATGAATTCAAAGGATCAGGCATTTATGAGCTACTGTCCACGCTGGCAAAACCCGTCTGACACGTGTGTTCAGGTGTTCCTTTTTCATGTACCTTTTACCTTAGGGTGTTGCTATTGGCAGCGGAACTTTTATTAAAATAGACTTATTTGCTGCGGAAACTTTTTCATTAATTTTTTTTTTCAATTTCTCTCTCCTCTTGCCAAACTCTCTCTAAAAATTTGAATTTCGTAAATTTTTTCGACTTCGAAACCGTAGCAAACGAGGCTCGATTCCGGTACATTTTCAATATCCTACTACTTTTAATAAGTTTTATTTTCAATTTAGGTAAAAACACATGTTTAGGATTATATCTAGCAAAATTTCGAAAATAAAATAAAAATTGAATCTCCCGTTTTCTGGAGCACGGAAACTCGAAGGAAATTCAAGTTTCCGTGCTCTGCAGAACGGGGAGATTCAAACGACTTGAATCTCCGTTCTGCAGAGCACGAGAACTTGAATTTTCTTCTAGTTTCCGTGCTCCAGAAAACGGGAGATTCAAAATTTCGTGCTCCAGAAAACGGGACCTTCAAACTGTTTTTTGAATTTTTATCTTTGGAGAAATAAATAAATTTAAATATGAATCACCCGTGCTGTAGAACACGGGAACTGGAATAATCTTCATGTTCCCGTGCTCTGCAGAACGGAGGACTCAAAAAAATGAAGTTCCCGTTCTGTGGAACACGGGAACTTGAAGATTATTCAAGTTCTTGTGTTCTGCAGAACGGGAACTTAAAGTTTTATTTATTTTTTATTTTTTTTAATATTTTTTTTAAATATCGAATTTTGTAATTATTTGAGGAACATGATAACACATATTCGGATTATTGTACTTGTTTGTACATTCATCGTCAATTTTTCGACTTTTTTTAGTTGAGAGAGTACGGTTATTTTAGAAAGTTAGAAAATTGACAAATGAGACTATCGCTGCAAATAAGTCAATTTCAGTAAAAGTCCCGCTTCAATTAGCATTTCAGTTTACCTTAGGGAGGTGTTTTCGGATTTTCACTAGTATTTGGCCCAAAGTCATAGCAGGCCCAAGAAGAGAAGTTAGGACAAATTTGCTTATTTCTTACCCACCAAGTATCCTCACATATAACTAGGGAGTTATTCTCAACGTTTCAAGGATATACTCTCTCTTACTCATTACAATCGTTCATCTATGAATATTAACTGACTTGATCGTCGGAGCTTCTACGCCGGAAAACTCCTCCCGGCGTTGCAGGTACCCTTCCGGCGTTTTTTCAATATCTTCCGAAGAAGACACGTCATCATCTCGACCATTTTGGGGCAAACCATACCTAATTTCAACCCTGCTCGCCAGTTCAGTAGCTAATTCAAAACTCAAAATCTCAGAAATTGTAATAAAAGAACCTATTTCAAAATCAGAAGTTTTGGGATCATAATTTCAATTTTTTTCTCACCCAATAATAATAACGATTAATCTATGTGGCCAGCTGGCCAGAAATGGCAATAATGTAAATTTACAAAAAATCTAATACGTCCAATTACATATCCATCCTTGAGTTATAATTTTAATTAATTTGTATTTAAATTTGAGATTATTTTTGTCTCTCTCTTCTCTCTAATATGATTACCATGATCCCAAATTTCAATGTATTTACATTAAATGTCATATTACAACTCCACCATGCCGAACT
>NW_012193101.1:729855-744804 GCF_000504015.1 Erythranthe guttata
TATATCTATATATATATATATATATATATATATATATATATATATATATATATATATATATATATATATATATATATATATATATATATATATATATATATATATATATATATATATATATATATATATATATATATATATGTATGATTCGTCCCAAAATATGTTGGTAGATCTCTAGACACGGATGGTCTTTACTCTGGATTCTGTAAAGTAGAAAACAAGGAAAAAGAAATCGGGCTGATGCCGGAGTTAGCACTCCGACGACCAAGTTAGTATATTTCTTGTTTAAAGAATATTTGCTATTGAATAATCAGTTATATGTTTATGAAAAAATGATAAATTTTAGCTGGATTAACTTCGTACTATTTATAGGAAGAGAAATTAAGGCCGGACCTGAATTCGGATTCCACTCCTATTTTAGTTGTCACATCAAAATATTCCGGACTTCAAATAACTATTCAATTAAGCTTACCTTGTCCCTTCGATGAACAGTGTTGTGTGCTGCTTAATCCCTAGACTGCACATTCTTTGACATTCTTGACATTTGAGGAGAGGTGCATTAAATGCAAGTCGATTGTGTCGATCTCCCATAGACCATATCTTCTTTCTCTCGCCCTTTCCCTCTCGCTAATTATAGAATGGCCCTCTTCTCGCCCTGCGGTCGACTCTCGAGAGGGCCAAACATAATAACATAATTTACTCTCGAGAGGGCCAAATATTATTCTTATCATAATTTACAAATTAATAATAACATAAACAATTTATTACATTGATGTACAAACAAAAAGTAAATAATAATAATAATAATAATAATAATAATAATAATAATAATAATAATAATAATAATAATAATAATAATAATAATAATAATAATAATAATAATAATAATAATAATAATAATAATAATAATAATAATAATAATAATAATAATAATAATAATAATAATAATAATAATAATAATAATAATAATAATAATAATAATAATAATAATAATAATAATAATAATAATAATAATAATAATAATAATAATAATAATAATAATAATAATAATAATAATAATAATAATAATAATAATAATAATAATAATAATAATAATAATAATAATAATAATAATAATAATAATAATAATAATAATAATAATCTTATATATAAAAAGAAGATATTTTGACTTATAACCCTAAACCTAAACCTAAGGGGAAATTTGTCAATTCAAAATTTGTCATTTTTTTGTTTCCCTTTTTTTTTGTTTCCCTTTCGGTTCCTTCTTTTTTCGCGTTTTTTTTGGTTCGTTTGATGAAAATTTGAAAATAAATAAAACCACCCATGGTATAAGAAACTAAAAACATGACCGCACTAGCTCGAAAAAAGAGAAAAAAATCCATACACGTTCACGCATAAATACACGATCGTCTGATAACTTCCCTATGTGAGCCAATCGGTAAAAGAAAAAACCGAAAAATAGCATATTTCTGCCCCTTTTGATTTTATAGAATCGGATATATATATAAAAAAAAAAAAAGAATTTTATAGAATCGGCGGAAGGGGCCGAAACGCAACTCTCAAATCCTCCGTCCGACAATACCTTCTTCTCAAAAGATTATCGTATTTTCAGGTAAATTAGTATCCTCTTAGGTAAATTTGCATTTTGATTGTTTGATCCACGGAAATTGAGTGTGGCTTTTTTTTTTTTTTTTTTGGTTAAAAAAAATTGTTTTTATGTTGTAATTTCTTACCTGTATCAATTGGTATTGCCTATGTTTTCTATTAGTCACGATAAATTATTGTTAGTTGTGATGATTTGCTATTAAAGGTTTAAACTTTCATGTCTTTGATTTGTTGAAGATTGATAACTCAGAGTTTGCAGTGGTAGTGCTCAAATGAAACTAATGATTTGTTCTGATTCAAATTATTCATTATAGAAATTAGTGTTGTACACTCTACATTCTTACAACCTATTTGTTGTTTAATTTGTTAATGGATTTTAGTTTCTCTGTGGACGACAAAGATTTGGCATCAATCGGCTACATTAAACTTAAGTCTTCACAGAACGTAAAAGAACCTCCAGAATGATGACGATTTGATGATTTATCTGCCATTCTCCTCTTTCTTATGCACGGTACAATTGCAACATCATTTGATGCAATCCCAGTTATTGCGTTTTCTTAATTTCTTTTGCCCAACATAATTCGTATTGAAAAAATAATTGCAATATGCCTATGTTTTGCGTGTTTTTTTCCTTACCTTTTCACTCTACTATTCTGATTTATGTACGATTTACGATTCATTAAATTAATCAATGGTATGTTTATTATTGGTAGGAAATCTATACACAGTGCATTAGGGAACCCCCAAAGTTCCATATTCTTAATTCCTTTACAGCCAAATTTGTGTATGATCAAACAACAGCGATTAAGAACGGCTCCGGAAACAATTTTCTAGACGGTTTAATAAGAGGTTATTGATGACTGTAGAAAATAGCATGCCTTCTTAGCAATTTAACTGAAATTTTTGTTTCGCGCGTTCTAAATATTCAAAAAAATTGCAGCACAAATTTTGTACCAGCAAACATAAGAGGTTAAAGAGAGCTCCTGAAGCAATTTAGTGTGCAGGTAAACAGAGGTTAAGGATGTCTATATATCTCTGTTGCTTTTGGTGAATTTCATATATTGTAGAAAGATTGATGTTTTGGAATTGTGTTTGTTTTCTTACATATATTGTTGAATTGTTTTAGTTCCAGTTATATGATTCCCCAGTGCCTCATATACTACAAACTCTCAGACTGACCAAGAAACTCAATTTTCCGAATTAGGAAAAATATATATTTTTTCCTTCTCTTTATTGTGATAATAAGCTACCTGAGGTTCTATGTTTTTTCATTTCCGTTCTATACTTATTATCGATTGGACAATATTACAAATAATTAAAGTATTTGCACTTATGTTTCCCGAAATTGAAAATTGATACTGATGAATTCTCTTTAAACTACACTTTTGCAGAACTTGGTCATTTTTCGTTATTCTCGGACGAAGATGAATGACAAAGAGAAAAACACGATAAGAAGAACCTTAACTTGCATAATTGATAGGAGGTACTCACTATTTCAATTGAATTTATATTACAACACTTAATGTTTAATGTTATGGAGTTCATTTATTTTATAGGTTTGTGGTTATTTTTCAGACAAAAATTGTGATGAGAAGATGTTTAATCTGTCGATTAATACACAAATTAGCTGATTGAATGAAGAATGGACTAACATCCTCATCCATCAGAAGATTGATAGTTACTCTTCCAATATGCAAGTCTGTATATAATGTGTATAATATTTTTCAAATTTGTATGTAGTACAGTAGCCGTATAATATTTTGCAAGTTTGTATATAATGTGTACCGTGTCTGTATCTGCCTTTTTTTTCCCCTTTTTAAATGTATGTATAACCAGTGTAATGTATCAAAGCAGTTTGTATATAAAATGTTTCATTTTTTCTCCTTGATGATACGACGTCTTATTGTACACACGTTTTTTTATTTGGTGCCTCTACATTAGTTAAATTTAATGTCAGCAAAAGGTTTAACTGAAATTTTGACAGATTTTGGTTCGAATGAGTACACTATTCTCACCATGGTTACATGAACGTACACAAGTTCGTCTTTTATTTTCTTTTGAGCAATAATTTTTTACATCATTTGACACGAAATAATATTATTAAGAAGACGTCTAGAACAATTTGTGTGTAAAATATTTCAATATCACTACAAAATAAAAGAAAATACACTTGAAAATAAGGTGGAAAGTAGAAACATATTTATTTGAAGACAAATATTTGTAAAATCAATAATTTAATATTTTTGCAGAATTCCAAATACGAATTTCTAGATAAATATAGTTCAAGTATTTATTTGTGCGAAAGCGAAAATGCCTATAGATTGAAAGAATGTACATTAAAATAATAATGCAAACATGTAATTTTTTAAACCGAAATTTTGTATTTTCTTTATTTTTGCAGAATTTAAAAAATGCATTTCTATATAAACGACTGAGAGCTTAGACAAATAAATCTGTCGTACATCTAATTATAACATCTATATTTTAGTATAAATTGTATTATGGATGCTTCAATTTGTTCATATATTTTCTAAACAAATAAAATCATCAACGTCATAAATTCATTTTTTTCCATGTTCATAAATGTTGGTTTTTACATGTATTAATTAATTTATGTTTTTCTTAAACAAATTCATGCATTTTTAGAGCAATGCATTTCAATTATAATTTTTTTTTTTTGTTTTGAAATGCTATCCCGTGCAACGCACGGGAATGGTTACTAGTAATAATAATAATAATAAACATATACTTTCCCCAATCGTAATCCAATATGATATGATTGTACTATATCAGTATATTGTATCTTTGAATTTCCATGAAATATTTTCTATGATTCATCGTGAAATTACATGTATACTATTAAATTTGCAATATAAAATGCTTAGAATTTTAAAAAATATACTTAACCTACACTTCAACTACATTAATAGTTATAAAATCTCAATTGATAAATAATCCATACTAGTAGTAGTGGAGTTGTAAAATATTATACAATTTGTGCATGCATTACAAAAAGTATTCATAAGATTGTAAGATAAGTTTATAGTTTTGAATTGTTGATTGTCCGATGCAATTTTTTATCTTTTAAACTTTTAAAGTCATTTATAAAAAATAATGTTCGATGTAATTTTTCTTTTACATTACTAATAATATTATTATTTTTATTTATTTTTTAATGATTTCATATAAACTCTGTTAAATTTTATATCCAAATTCCTATTTAGAATTTGTGATGATTTTTATTTTGTATTTTTTTTAATTGATTTATTTTATTTCAGATTATTATTTTATTTTCTTGCATGTGAATTGATTAATAATATAGTAAAGGGGCATGCTAAATCCCACACTTAAATTTACTAAATCTCACACATAAATTAAAAAAAAATCTCTTTCTACTTATATTTTCTCTAACTTTTTTCTATGATGATTTTTTCCAAGTCACTCAAAATTCGTTAATCTTTCACGTGAATAATCTTAAAAAGTGAGTTTATGTTTATCTAATATTTTTCAATTTCATTATGCCCTTTTTAATTATTTAAATTCATATCAATTCGATTTTTTTTTCTCAAATTCCAATTTTATTTTAGTTTGAACACGTGAAGATTTTTCTCAAATTCGAACTTAGAATGATATGGACGTTTTAGTTTGTGATTTTGTGAAAAAAAATAGGAAAAAAGAAGAAGAGTGAGGAAGGAGAAGATGGTTTTAGTTTTTATTGTTTATTGTGAGAATATGTACAGTAATTGAGTTTATATTTTAGTCTGAAGGTAACTTTAGGAGGGAAATATTTTGCAGGAAAATTAATAGAGCCAAAGCTAATGGGGGCATAAATGGTATAAACTATAAAAAATAATAATAAAAAATTGATTTCTGGCCGGCCAGAATCTGGCAATTTAGCATTGTCAATAATAATAATAATATTGACATTGAAAGTGCACTTTTTTTAAGGCAAAACTTCTGAAAATGTTTTCGGAAATTCAAATTGAATCGTAATTCGGAGTACAATTAGTATTCTTAGGGGTGGGTTTGGTAGGGGCAACCCTATCTAATCCATTGTACGAAAACCGTTTCTGAAATTTTTGTATTATGAAATTCATTACCGTGGTCTTACTAAAAATTTTGGTACACTAAACTTAGGTATACCAAAAAAGCAGTACAATATAGTAATGATAATTATCAATTTATATTGACTACTAATTGTGTTAAAATTAAAAATCATTTTTTGTAAAGCTTTTCAAGACGCATACATGATTAAAATACACCAAAGTTAAAATAAAATAAGATATGATATATTTATAAATATAAATGAATCATGTGTATCTTTGAAAGTTAAGTTCATGATGTAAATATTTATTAATTTTTAAATTAAATATTCTAAAAATGTCTAGACTAAAATATTCTTTAAAAAAATATAAAATTTAGAAATTCGTAGAGAAAAAAAAATTGTTACAAAGATGTCATTTACAGAAAGCGGAATTACAAAAAAATGGAAGATCGTTCCATTGAGATACGAAATAAAATTTCTCAAAATAAAGATATAAGACAGAAAAAAAAAATTAAAAAAAAAAATAAAAATAATTACAAAAATTCCTTTAGGTTGCCCTATAGTTGCACTAGGATTGCTCTATGATTAGTTACTTATACATATATAAACTTCCGGATTTCGGAACGAAAAATCTTTGTTCCAAAATCGGAAATATCGAAATCGACATGTTCGGTTTCCAATTTCCCTCCCTAAATAACAATCCACTCAAATTGCATTATCCACCATTTGTATAGTATCTAATATATCCCGAAGAACTTAATCAAAATCGATGTCCAAGAAACAGGTTTAAAATTCTATAAAAAATTACAAAATCATGATATAAGCTTACGCAGGCTCCACTTTCGGATGAAAATCCGACTGTCCTCCGGAGTTTAGGGCACCTTGATCGGTAGTATTCGATGCCGCCCCGTCGTTTCGTCCTTGATCAGCTATCCAATCGTCCAACAGTTCGATTTCGTCGGATCCCATGCACCCTACCTTACCAGATCCGAAATTCTGCAGCTGCATATTGTATTCGACAAAAACAGCATCAGCTAGCCTGTTCTTTTCCCTTCGGCTTATTCTCGTGTCGAGAAGCTTCTCCATCGAACTTCTCCTCAGCTGAAATCTCGATGCGCCCTCACACGTTTGGCTCAATATTCGAGTTGCCAGCTTTTGTAGATCCGGACATTCGACCCCGTATTTCGACCACCATTTTGCTGCATTTTTTAAAATTTAACAATTAATAAATAAATAAAATCAAGAATTAATTAATACCGTGCTAAATGTCGTTTAAATTTTATGATACTGTTTTCGACTTCAAATGTGATTTTGAACCCTAATTCAGACCGAATTATGCAAAACTCGAAACACCAAATTTTTAGTTGGCTTTCTACTCCAACTTAAACCAATTATATTGAAATTGCGCGTGTCGGGTGCATATCAAGTGCATGTTAAGTTGCATATCGAGTGCATGTTAAGTGAATGTCGGGTGCATATCGAGTGAATATCGGGTGTTTATCGAGTCGGGTGTATATCGAGTGAATGTCGGGTGTATACCGAGTGAATGTCGAGTGCATATCGAGTGAATATCGAGTGAATGTCGGGTGAAAGAGATATGCATGAATGAATGAACATTAAAAAATTCGAACATATATTTAAAAAAAAAAAAATGAAAATTAATCGAACCCGGAGAAATATTCGATCTGTGCTCCTCCGCCCACCCCAAGCCAAACGCGCCCTTGGCATTCTGGTACATCTCGATCTGGACAGTGACCCGATCCTGAACCCTCGGATCCCGGGTCGTGCGCACAACACAGCAGAGCAAACCCGTCGCGACTTCCGGGTCGATAAACATATCGCTCGAGTAGAAAAGCTTCGGGTTCAAATAGTAACCCGCTGCATGAATCGGGCTGTACAGTACACCTGTCCAAACCTCATCTATCTCTTTCCAAAACCTCGTGTACTGCGCTTTGTTCCTCTTGAACCCTTCTTTTATAGCCTCCTTCGCTTGATCCATCGTCTCGTAAATATACCCCATCTGCTCCTTATTATTACACCCCTTCATCCATTCCATTACACGAACGAGAGGAATAGCCGCCTTGAGCACGTTCGACGCCGCCTTCCAGAAAGATTCGTCGCCCACTAAATCAGCCACCTTTTCCCAACCCTCGTTCATCAGAAAAAGAGGAGAGAGAAACATTTTCGTCAGCGTTTTTTTCTCCAAGACGATATTTTCGAGGGTCAAGAAAGGCTGCGTCGACTTGATCTTCGAACTCTGCTGAAACAGATCACGGCCCTCCGTTTTTTCCTTCAGATGCTTCAGCGCATCGGGGTTTCCGTAAATAAACCTCGTGATCGTTTTCGCCTTCTCTAGGGTTTGTTTGATTACGTCCATTTCGATCAGCTTCTCGAGCATGAGCTGCATGCAGCAAGAACCGCTCACCGACCAAAATATCTGTCGGTATTTCTCCGACAACTCCTTCCCCACTTCCTTGGTAAATACCGAACTCGACGACGTGATAACCTGAACCACATTGTCGATCCCGACCTCGTTAAGAACTTTCTCGAAGAATATTTTCATTTCGTCGTTTTTGCCAACGAAGTCGGAAATATCGTACGAGCTGAGATAGACGGTTCCTCTCGGCGAGTCAACTAAAACGTTGACCAAATCCCTCCCCGTTTGACCTTTCCATTCGTCGAGCAAGATAGTGCACCCGGTGTGCGCCCACGAATTTCGAGCCTCGTCGAAATATTCGTTCGCTTCTTTTAATGCATCTTTAAACAGCGGCCCTTTTAGCTCGTCGAGGGTGGGGATTTGGCAGTTTGCGGGACCCATCATGGTATGGAAGCTCGGGGAATTTATTGAATCGAAATCGACCCCATTTTCGAAGAAGAATCTTGCTATGCTCTGTTTGGATGTCTTGATCGATCGATCTTCTTCTGTGGTGGAATTTTGTGGATTGTTATTATTATTGTTATTTGGGTTCGTCGAGGTGGAAGATGACTCGATTCGGCTGCTGTTTTCTGATGAATGTTCGGTTTTGGGACGTTTGTTATTAGAGGATGAAGCGTTTGTCTGAGTGAGCTCTGCGTTTAAACCGGTCCTCTTCATTTTCGAGTATTTTGGAGAGTCGAGTTCGAAATGTATAGCTGACAACATAACATAGAAGAACAATGAGAAACATCGAAATCAAATTTCATCGTACTACACAAATATTGCACAAATTACGAAATACTTTAGCACAAAAACTGCACAAAAGACGAGATTAGCCGAGATAAAACTAAGTAAAATACTGCACAAAGATGAGATTAGCCGAGATAAAACTAAGTAAAAATACTGCACAAAGACACTCGAATCGGTCAACAACAAATGGATCCAACATTGTGTAAAAGTAATACAAAAAAAGGGAAAACGAAAAATGGAAGCTTTTTTTTATTTTTAAATAAAATATTGAAAATAAGATTTTTTTTAAATAAGTTACTACTATTGGAATTTGAATAGAACAAATATATAAAATATTACGTCCTCCGTTTTATTTTTAAGTGTCGTTTAAGGTATATGCTAGAATCCTAATAAATGACGTTCATTCTAATACAAAATCCCGAAACTACCCTTTACGCATATTAAGAGAGCTATTAAATGATCTTTTCTATCGACAAAAATCGTTAATGATTAAGGACAAAATAGGTAAAACGAAATTAACTCGTCTAAGGCGACACGTAATACGGGATAAGGTTTTATGGCTAAAGAGACAATTAAAAAGAAAACCGGGTGAGTATTACAACTCCGAAAATCATACTATAACAATCTTTTAAAACCTCTAAAACGGCAAAAAGGGTCCGAAAATATAAATGTAGGAGCAAAACTACAAAACTTTGAAACATTTCTTTATTTTAAAAAAAAAATCGTAAAGTTACGGGGCTAATTTGTAAAATCCGATTTTTTTTTCGAAACCCTACTAGGTTTTCATTCTCGAAAACTCGCCGCTTCGAAACCTAGAAAAATCCGCCGCAACAACAATTTGCCATTTTCCGCCGATTCGAAACCTAGAAAAATCCGCCGCAACAATTTGCCATTTTCCGCCGCTTCCACACACACACACACACACACACACACACACACACACACACACACACACATTCCGATCTAAAACGTTTTAGATCGGAAATTTTCATTCCGGCAACTATAATGGAATTCCGGCGAACCATGATCACATATAAATAATGCATTCCAAAATTGAATTCCCCTAGATTGTAAAAGTAAAAAAACATAATGAAAAGAAATCTAGTTCAATGTTTCAAATCGAAAATTTATCATCCCGAAAATCCTATACCGCTACGGCGATACCCTGTCGGCCGTTTCGGACCTCAATTAAACACTCTGTTCATCTGATACAACATAACATTTAACCAATGCTGTCAAGGAAACATCAAATTTACCTTAAACTCTCATGAATAACACCCCCAATTTTTTTTTTAAACAATTTCTTGAAAAATAAAAAAATTACTACAGAACCCATAAAATGGAAAAAAATCAAACAACAACATAAAAACCCCTTGAAAAAAAAGGAGAAAAAACTTAAGTTCATCTTTCTTACAAAAACCCCATGAAAGATGGAAGCTTTTGGGAATGGTACAACACAGACAAGCAAACAAAAAAATCAAATGTACAACTGCAGAAGCACATGAAAAAACCCACAACAAAATCAAACAAATAAATAAATAAAGAAAAAGGTATGAAGAAAGCTTACCACCTAGTTTATCCTTATAGCATGCAAACCCCTCTATTTCTTTGGCTTTTGAAATGTAATGAGAGAGAGAAATTTATTTTTTAGTGAAATAAATAATATAATGTATTATGTATGAATTCAAATGATCAGGCATTTATGAGCTACTGTCCACGCTGGCAAAACCCGTCTGACGCGTGTGTTCAGGTGTTCCTTTTTCGTGTAAGAATTTACCGGGTCGGGTTATGAACCACCCGGTTTGCCGGTCTGAATTAGCCGGTTATACTTCCATATTTAATTGACAATTTGGATTTTATTTTTTTTAATAATAAAATGGCCCATTTCGTTTGTCCGGGCTCCCAAATTGGATTTTAATTGGGTCAGAACCTAGGCTACAGTCCAGATACGGATTATTTTTAGGGTATATTAAAAACCAACCCTGAGGTATGGTCAAATTATGAAAACTCCCTCTTATATTTAGATATTTAACTCTACCTACCTCAACTATGAATCTTCTTACACGTCCACCCTTATTTATGGTGTCAAATTTAACATAATCATCTAGATTCCGTGGAATGTTCTCTAGTTTGTACTCGTTTTGTGCAAAAATACAGTTTTTGATTTACCAAAATATGATATATACAAGCCAAAAATATACATTTTATGTTCATCCTACTTCAAAATGTGGTGCTCGAATGGAATAAAGCGGGGTACGAAATTGAGAATATTTCATATAATCTAAAACATTCCACTAAATTTAACACCGCAAGAGTGTACATGTAAGAAGATTTATAGTTGAGAGGTGGTTGTAATTTACCCTTATTATTATTATTATTATATATAATTTTTATTAAATAAAGTCTATATTGGTATATACTATTTATCTATCCGGTACCAAGGTCTTCTAAATGATGCAAACTATTTATATACGAATTACAAAATAATCTCGATAAATTAATAACCTCGCTTAAATAATATTTTTTTCCGATCACCGTGAAAACGTGTTAAATTATTAATTCGATAATTTATTTTTTCACTAAATTAATAGAATTTTGTTCGCTCAACTGTATTAATTTATAAATGTTTAACTGTAGTCTTCTAAAATGGATTAAATATGCACCAAGTTTTCACATTTAATTTACACACAACTATGCATATATTGAGTAATCTATGCATTCATTTGTACATACAGTTGAACCTGTATAAATTAATATAGTCGGGACTGGAGAATATCTATTAATTTAGTAAATTATTAAATTATCGAGTTAATAATTTAATATATTTTCACCGAATCGGGACCGAGAGAAACTATCATTTAAGCGAGATTATTAATTTATCGAGGTTCTACTGTATTTAATTCTCTGGATGTAGCATTGAACAAATCCTAGTTCAAAGAATTTGTCAAGTCTCTAAAATGGAGAAATAACAACTAAAAGTAGACTAAGTCGCATTTCACTTGAATAGCGACTCTGTGCACACTCGCTAAGCGAGAAGTCAACCATAGTAGAACCTCTAAACTCACTCTTTCCACGTGGAGTCACGTGATTCGTTCTGACTCGTCATCCAGCAACTTGTATTTGTCCACGTGTCACATCTTCCACAGCGTGCTTTTCGTGCACCCGCAGTTACCGGTACCGCCATTTTCACCATCTTCACACACTCGTTTCACTTTACCGATCACACTTTTTTCCTCAGACGAATAATTTATGTGAAATTAACTCGCGGAGAAATTCTCAGCTGATTTCTTTTCAATGGCGACGAAGTCTCTGGTTATTCTCTCGATTTTTCTCTGCTTGATCTGCTCGAATATTTCACCATGTTCGTCGAAATCGGAAGAAGACGAAGATCTCAGTTTCCTGGAGCAGCAGGAGCAGAACGACGCCGGGAAATTGGATGACGGTGCTCACCCCTACGGCCACCCGCGCGACTACGAGAACTACGACGATCTGGTGGAGGACGACGAGTCGGCGGCGGCGTACGCCGACGAGGACGGTGGATACAGTTCGGCGGTGGTGGACGAGACTCATGTGGTGGTTCTCAAGGAATCGAACTTCACCGAGTTCGTGCAGAGGAACAGGTTCGTGATGGTGGAGTTCTACGCGACTTGGTGCGGCCATTGCCAGGCTTTGGCGCCGGAGTACGCGGCGGCGGCGGAGGAATTGAAGGATGAGGCGGTGGTGCTTGCGAAGGTCGACGCCACGGAGGAGGCGGACCTGAGCCAGAAGTTCGACGTTCAGGGGTTTCCTACCATTTACTTCTTCGTGGATGGGGTTCATAAACCCTACCCTGGTCAACGAACTAAGTAAGCTGTCTGTCTAATTTATATGCATTTGAATTTGGATTTGAATTCGGATTCGCTTAATACTTATGGATTATGTAAATTTGATTAGAAATTCAGTTAATCAAAACTTTCCATTTAATTTTATGAATCATATAATCATCTACTCGTACAATGCTGGATTATCTCTTGTGTAATATAACTGTAATCTTTGAATTTGAATTGTTGTTGAAACTTTTATTTTAGTTTCTTCATTTTGTGATCTGAGTATTTGTGCCCACAAAGTGTTTGTTAAAATGTTTCTGAAGTGGTTGGCTAGAGTAATAGTAGCCTACATACCCGGTGGAAAGATAATTCCAAAGAACTTTTCGGGATGTGGAAAATAATATAGATGATGGAGACTTTTTTGCGTTAGAGCTCAAAAGATGTTCATACTTTTTATGTGTAATGGAAATATCTGAATTATATTTTATTTACCAATTGATGCGACTGTGGTGATTTTAACGAGATGTTTATATTTCAGAGATGCTATAGTTACTTGGTTGAGGAAAAAGACAGGTCCTGGTTTACACAACATAACAACAATTGAGGAGGCAGAACATATCCTGGCGAACGAGGACAAAATAGTTTTGGCCTATCTCGAGAGTTTGGTGGTATGATTGAGCTCGACTTTCATTTTTGAATTTTAGGGATTGTTATTAATTCCTTTTATTACTGCATATTATCACCTCGTTTTTTAAGTTTAAACTCTTGTTGAGGTGGCTCATGAGCTCGACTCATTTACACTTGCATTGTGTCTAACCGATTTATGTAAAACCAAAATATAGGGTCAAGAGAGTGAGGAACTTTCTGCTGCTTCAACTCTTGAAGATGAAGTTAGCTTTTACCAGACAACAATTCCAGATGTGGCAAAGCTCTTCCACATTGACCCACTTGTCAAACGCCCATCATTGGTCATTCTTAAAAAAGAAGCTGAAAAACTTACTCGATTTGGTGAGTTCACTAAATCTGTGATAGCTGAATTTGTAATCACCCATATTTCTTAATTATTCCTTATCTGTTCAGGTGGTCAGTTCACTAAATCTTTAATAGCTGAATTTGTGTACGAGAACAAGTTTCCTCTTCTCACAAATTTGACTCGGGAAAGTGCTCCCGTGGTGTTTGAGAATCCAATAAAGAAACAGGTATTGTGTGATGTTTGCTTACTTCTTTAATATACAGGAGCTAATATATTTTTATATCCCCTGTTATAATTTTGTCCTTTTCAATTTTCGTAGTTGATTCTTTTTACAACGTCCAATGATTCGGAGAAATTTTATCCCATATTCCAAGAAGCAGCGAAATCTTTCAAGGGAAAGGTGAGTGATTATTCGTAGCTTTGCATTACATGATCATAACAGCTTGACCTTTTCTCATGAACAATGTAATCTCCTAAAATACGAAAATATATTGTCATTTGTTGAATCACAGTTTGTGATAAGCTTTCTCTCTAATAATCATCTGAGAAATATTTTGATTGCAGCTTGTATGTGTTTATGTGGATTTGGACTACGAAGATGTCGGAAAACAAGTTTCAGAATACTTTGGCGTGACCGGTGACGCTCCAACTGTAAGCACAAAACTTAAGCCCTTGCTAAATTTTGTTGTTGACTCAGATTTTCCATTGAAGAATTGAATAAAGTGTGAAGATGAGAATGTTGGTTACATTTAAAGATCGAGTTATTGGTTATAACGAGAATGTGGAATGCAGGTTATTGGATATACCGGAAATGATGATGCCAGCAAGTTTCTATTGGATGATGAATTAACCATCGACAGCATTAAGGTTATTCCTCTTACTTCCTTAAAAAATATGTACTGGTTAAAAACAATGTGAGATGTGGTCTAAAAGATTCTATTTTGATGTGTAGACTTTCGGACAGAAGTTCTTAGACGACAATCTTAAACCTTTCTACAAGTCCGACCCTATTCCAGAAGACGTGAGTTTTCTTATCCATTATATATATACATGTGTGTGTGTGTGTGTGTGTGTGTGTGTGTGTGTGTGTGTGTGTGTGTGTGTGTGTGTGTGTAAGCTTTCTTCCAATTCTTTTTGTTATTTTGTAATCCAGAATGATGGAGATGTGAAGATAGTGGTTGGCAACAACTTTGATGAAATTGTGTTGGATGAGTCTAAAGATGTTCTTCTCGAGGTATTCATTTGTTGTCACCGATGGTATCAAAGTATCGTTTATTAATATTCAATTTCTTATTGAGATTTACAAATTATCGTATACGATATAATCTAGCTATATGCTCCATGGTGTGGCCAT